>JAHLJT010009436.1:140490429-140550261 GCA_031308135.1 Acheta domesticus
TAATACGAGCAAATGAATTGCCATGTGAGACGGAGGCTGGCCTGCGAACCTAACTACTGCACACTAAGCCTTTTTAGTTCGAAGCCCGCTCGTATAATCATGTGATAAGTTGTTTTAAGTTTAAGTTCGTTGACTGGGGATTCATCGGGTTTCTCTATACGTAATCCTTTTTCCATAAACTCTCGGTCTGCCAGGCAACAGAAGATGTGTGGTGCCATCTCTGGTTTATATGATGAACGGATCAGTTACATCCAGAACAATGGTTCAAGCACCGAGATGTGGTCAAGGAGTAGTTGGAAAATAAGGAAAGGCACAAGCCCGAGATACGTCTTTGGGATGTTCGGAGAGCGTGGAAGTAGTCTGCACTAGGAATGTCTCCCAGAGGAGCGGTAGGAAGCTGGTAGGTCTTTCAGGTGCCAATAGATAGCAACTGGTAGAGGGTGGTGACAAACCCCGCCCCCCCCCCCCAAAAAGTTTTTTTCGGACTCAAGAGATCAACAAATTAGCTAATAGTGAGATTGTCTTTCTGTGCCACCCGCTAGTTTTATTAGTTCCCTTCAAAAGCGACAGAGTGTTTGAGTCACTTCAGAACATTGCATAATTATGATTGTCGAGATGTCTATGTATTCTCGGAACTGCCCAGTTACGCACTGGAAAAACCCAGAAGGTATTTCTGTACAAGCAATGTTATGTGTCATTCGTGGCCCTCACCTTTCACTAACAAAATCAAGATTACAAATTTCCGTTTAAACGTTTCTGTATTTACTATTTAAATTCTCCAATTATTCCAAATATACATATGTCGGTTGATTTCGTCTAGATGCATTTCTGTTTGAGATATCCCCCAGAAACATAGTTTTAAATTTCAAGGCGAATGTGTACTACTTTTGTACATAATGCCAGACTGCATTGCATGCGAGTACACCAGAGGAAACGGATAGATATTTTCAACATTTCTATTTATCATTATACAATGTTATAAGTTTGAAGGTGTAGTCTTGGACATTTATGGTTGCTGTCTATTTGAATAAATGCTTTATTTAGAAACGAATACTAGGAGGAAAAGAATTAATAAAATTCACAGTTTTTAGGCCAACTTTTCAAATACTATTTAATCGAAAGGAAACCGCTTATATTATTTTTGAAATATCGCATTTTAGAACATAAGAAATTGCATTTTGAATGACAAATATTAAGTTAGAAATTTTCAAATTTATTTTTCTGCTATATACGGTGAAAAGACGGATAAAATATTTCTTAATTTGAAAGCTTATTGTTCTTGCTTTATCAGGTGTAGCGGATTGAACATTCTTGTTGCTTTTCATATGTGGGGATCTCAGGAACATGCACATTCCATTCAACCTCGTTCACACACAACTCAGTCCTTCTACGTATGTGGATACAAACGCGAATAATCAATATCAATATTAATACTGCGTCTTGGGAGGACAGTTCTTTTTATATTTATTTTAACGATTATTTACAATAGAAAGTTACTTAAAGTTAATCATCTTAGGGGCCCTAAATTACTTAATATAATATATCTAAATACTGGTTGAGAAGAATATTTCTTCTAGTTGGATTGAAATAATTAAAAAAGCGTAACCGGGAGGGTGGAAGAAAGCCTAAGCAAAAACGAATTTTAATTCTCTGAAATGGATAAACGGTTTTCAAAGAGCGAAATGTCTTCGACGGTGAACCCGATGGCAGATTAGTGTTAGAAGATATTTTATCATCAAGTTTTAATGTGTCAAATGTTTTTTTTGTCATTACGGTATGTTCCTTGAAATTTTAAAGGTTTTAAATTTTCTCCTCTTATTGTAGCAAAGGACGGTAAAAATATGTGCTAGTCTCATTTTTAGCAAACTCGTCGTATTTTCGAAAATGCAACAAAAGTTCACATTCAATACTTTGACGATAGCGATTTTTGCCTTAAAGTCCGATGTTAAAAAATTAGCTCTTTAAAGAAGATAATGTACAATGTTTGTTTAGAAAAAACGAGTGTATTTCGCAAAATGTGTCTCAAATTTAACAATTTCTAAAAAAATTATTTTCTCAAAAACGCTCAATAATTTTTTTTTTTTTCAAAAAGTTCACGGATAGAATGCTTAAAAATGACGCGGGTCTCATTTTCGTTGAGCTTTGAATTTTTGTAAAGTGCAAAATTTATATATGTTGAGAATGTATGTGCTGTTGTATTATGACTGCGAAGGGCATTAATTTATTCGAATGTGCAGTAGTACTAGATAACTGCCTGACGAAGTAAAAATTATATATTCGTGATGAAGTTGAAGTAAAATGAGAATGAAGTAGGATGTACAGTCGGACCATCTTTATCGAATCTGACATTTTCTTCGCTTACATTAGATATATAAAAACTGACATACATAAATAATTATGAAAGATTTTGCAAATGCTTTTAGAAGTTTTAGCAATTTGGGTATGATGGAAAATTCAACTACAAATTATAACTGATATTTCAATCATTCGCTACCACATATTATGAATGGTAACGTGAAATTAGTATTACATACGTAGTACCTTACCAAATCATGAAGTGAAATTTGAAAAAAAATATCTTTTTATGATCTGATACACATATGATGCACTCCGATCAAAATACTGTTCACACTTGCATGCCATTGTTCACATCTCTTGATCAAATTCACTTTCACTGCAACATTAAGGGATTTTCGTTTTGGGCATTTCGAAACACTCCTTCTGAACCGCGTAACAGTGTACTGAACCTGCGCTGAACTGACGAAAAACATCGTAAGCATAATCATTAGACGAAGTGGCACGCGATGTATTCATGGAGAGGAAAAGCACGAGTGAGTTACCTTTATGAGAAACCTGGGAACTGGGACGTAGGAAACTCAGTGTTTTATAAAACATTTATTCAGTTATACAAACGTCTAGAAGCAAGTTATATTTTCCTCAGTAGTATACTCTTCTTCCCCAGTATTACTTCTCAGTATACTCTTCTTCTAAATTAAACATTCTATTTTTTTAGAAAAATATTTTATATTGTATACTGTATATTTTTATTTTATAGAAAAAATAGGTCAAATCAGAAAATGAGTTCGATACACACAAATAATCTTGGAACGTGGTTTATGGAATTTTTAACGGATAGACAAAAAATTATATTTATAAAGCATTTCCGTATTTAGAGGTTCGATATTCTGAGGTCCGAACTGATGAGGAGTCCAGGAGGAGACGTAGAAGAGAATGAAGAGGAGACGCAAATGAGGATGAAGGTGAAAGATGTAAGATAAGGATGAAGAGAGGAACGTAAGACGAGGAGAAGAGGAAGCCGTTAGATGAAGGTGAAAAGGAAGACGTAAGACGAACATAAAGAGGGAGACGTGAGATGAAGCTGAATCAGAAAGGGTAGGACGAAGAGGAGGAGTAATGAAGAAAACGAGCAAGCCTTGATGGAGAGTTGCCTTCGCGTGCTCGTGTGGCTCCATTAAATAGCTGCGGCGCTGCAGCCGCCAGGAATCGGAAGACCGCACCGCGCGACATGTGAAGGCTGGGGCGCGGGTGGAGGCGCTTGTACCCGCGATGTGTCGTGCGCCCCTTGCGCGCGTTGCTTCTCCGCCACCGACCGCAAAAATCTCCCGCGACGCGTCGACCTCTGCTGAACCTATATAACTATAAAACGGTCGCTCGGCCACAGAATTCCTCAATTATGAAGTATTTTTTCCCGTCGTCGACGCCGTCGACAGCACCGGCGGGCGCGGATGAAGCGCGCGTGGGAGCGAGCGTGCCTGTCGCTCGTTCCGTGGACCGACGCCTGTCAAGCGCCCCGCCTAGCGCCGGGGAGCGGCCGTCAGTCCGGTAGCGGCAGAGGCTGCGACGCGACGCCCGCGGGGGGATGGTGGGTTCCCTTCGGCCTCGGGGCATTGCAGCTTCGGTGGTGTATAACGGTTAGCGTTAGCGAATTGGTTCTACCCAAATTCGCGGGTTCATATCGAAGTCCTAGGTTTTTAAAGGAGTGAAAATTATTCGTGCACCTTCGGAGGAGATGTAAAGTGGCTGTCCCATGTTGTAGATTTACTGCAAGCAACTGAATTCTCAAGCCGAAAAGAAGCATCTGGCCGAAATCTCAAATTGTCTGTTTTATGCCCGAGTGGTACTTTCTTTCGCTGCTAGATAGCGAAAAGAGTGTGCCAAATTTGCGCAGTCAGACGAAAGAGCAGGCCTGAGAACCTAAGCCTAGCCACGTTATAAATTGCCTCGCTACGAATTAAATTCAACTGAAAGGACGCCTCGTATAGGCGAAGGAACGCCATTTATCAGGTCTGTTTCATTATTGTTCCGGTTGTCTGGGATGTCACTATGATGTTATGTAACTAATGTAAATAAAATATGAATTTGAGTAAAGGAAGGAAGCAAGATTAAAAGTTTATTCCAAATAATTTCGAACAGTTAACATTAAGAGAAAGACATATTTTTATTAAAAGTTACTATGTATGCCTAAAAGCCTGTCGATTAATTTGACCTATTAGATTTAGGCTAGAATTAAGTTAGTCTTACCTAGTATATACAGAGTCTTTAGTTATCTTGCAACTCATGTCTGAGAGCACTCGTTCTTGTTTTGGTAATTTGGCAACCGCGTCTCTTTTACACCTTTCTAGACAGCCGTGCTTGGCACGTCGCGACAGCAGAGGAGGCAACCGTCAGGTCATAAGCTGCAGCAAGTTTCCTGTTTCTTTGTTGATCCCATTCAAGAGTGTCGGCGGGCAGGTACACGGCTCTCATGCCGAAATCTTTTCACGCTGCACAGAGTGGGTGGGGTGGGGTGGGCTGAGGCATGAGCGTGGAAACAAAACGTCTCTTTAAGCAATTCTGCCCAGTATGCTGCAGAAACAAAACTGTAATATTAATGTGGAGGGGAGTTATCGATTTATTTTACAGCAACGTAACAATAATTATTTAAGTAAAGCCAGCTCATAGACAAATCGAAAAGATATATCGAGAAATATTACCGCCTAGCTCTTAATTTTATAACAATAATAATAATGTATTATTATTATGGAATCTGCATATTAAGCAAATAAGAAAACTTAAGTAACAGACAATAAACATACCTAGAAATGTTATGAGAGTAATTACTGCAGAGGCCAAAAATTAAAAATCGAGGTGGAGCGTAGCGGAGCCGAGATTTTTAATTTGGACGAGGCAGTAATAACACTGCAACATTTTGTGGTATGTTCAGCATTTTATCGGTCAATCTCACGATTTATGCGAAAATTTATATTACTGCGATAGTAAACATATGAATTCTGTTGTTGCGGCATGTTACTATAATATTGTAGGGTATTGCTTGCGATATATCTATTTAAACAATATTTGTATACCGTGGTTTGAAAAAGGGCACAAATAATTCTCCTGAATTAAAGATAACTAAAGAAATGACGTTCGGTGAGGAAGTTGGCGCGTCGATTTCCAGTGGCGACACCTCAGATCGTCAGTAAATATGATTACCGAAGAAGAGTTTCATTTGATGGAATGCGAGGAAAATGAAATTAATTTACCTAAAACACATTTTAACTGCACTATTAAACCTATTACAATGAACAATAATTATCTCAAAAAACTAATATGAGTTACTTTTATTCTGAATTATTTGAATCTGATTTCTTTTCTACACAGACTTGTTTCTTTCTTAATAAACATTTGACTTGCGATGAATCAATGGTTGTTTATTCACGTTGCCAAAGATGTTAAAACCCGATGCTAAGGATGTTAAATTGCTTAACATACAGATAGGTACACGCCTGTAGGGTTGCATGTTAAAATGAGCTAAAGACGCATGTCACCGATAAAATTATTAAAAATACTAATAAAATGTAACTAAGTAGTACATTAATAATTATTGAAAATAATTAATAAAAGTAATAAAATATAATTATCTTAAAATGACAAAAAACTGACAGTCGAGTAAATGCTCAAAGTGACCACCGTTTATGAAGAGACAGGCGTTTACTCTTTTCAGTGTAGTGGCTGCAGTACGTTGAAGAGTAACAAGAACAGAATAGTGCTTTCTCTTTCTTCCAACTAAATTAGACACATTCTCTCAGCCCGAAATCTGAGGGCACGCGACCGGCTTCGCTAAAAGTGAAAGGGCGTCGAAGGTATTTCACGCGTTTGCCAAATTGGCAAAACAAGAGTTGGTGTTTCCAGACCTGGGTTGCAAGATACGATAAAGACCGGTATAAGATGACGTCTTCCCTCTATCTACTAATGACGCTAGGCAGTAGCATAAAAAAAAACTTAATATTGTTCCATAGGCAAACAACTCCTGCCAACACAAATGTGAAAGAGAAATAAGAAAGGTTGACAAAATGTCCACAATGCGTATTTTGACGTTTGAAGGGGTATACAATTTCTGAAGCTTAGCAGATTTCAAGAGATTTCTTCACATTGCCTGTGCCTCATAAAATATAGTACTGCAAAAGTAATCAATTTTTATTTAATTCTTATTCAGACATATGTCCAGAAACATTTAGGATACATGATCTTATAATTTGTTTAGATGTCTATTCAGAAGCTACAAAAAATTTGCAAGTACTTAATAAATATAAAATAATGTTGGAATAGTTAAATTTCTGTAAGTGGAAATGTAGTTGTTAAATCTCTATATATTGACGTATAAATTGCCGACCTTTTTATGTTAGAAACGTGAAG
This sequence comes from Acheta domesticus, assembly GCA_031308135.1. Taxonomy (NCBI): domain Eukaryota; kingdom Metazoa; phylum Arthropoda; class Insecta; order Orthoptera; family Gryllidae; genus Acheta; species Acheta domesticus. Next base: position 140,497,126 of record JAHLJT010009436.1, read on the forward strand.
TTTTGTTTCGTTCTACTTCATTTACCAAAATTTTGGGAACCAATGTACGTTTTTATATAGTCCTCCTGAATTTTGAATGCCTTTGACAGTCTTTTCATACAACATGTTTAAGAAAATTCTTTGAGATGCAACGAAGCGAAGTTCTACCAATGTTACCTTCATTAACCTTTTTGTCTTCCTCAAGTCTTGCGGTTTCAGAGCTCCACTTGTATGGATGATCGATTATTCGGTCGCATCACGCAACAGAAACAATCGATTCATTCAGCTGCAGCTGATAGTTTTTCTCTACGTCGATATTCCAGACATTCTTTATTGACGTTGCGTGAGGGCTACCACAATCATTTCGATCTCATTTCAAATATTGCGCATGCCAAAACCGCCGAATGCTGCGCATAATTGGGAATTCGAAGACGTGCGAGTAGTAATTATTCTTTCTCTCTTCTGCCAGTGAAGTGTAAGTTTTTAAAATTGATCTATATTTTGTGATTGTGTTCATGATTTTCTTGCTCAAGTATTTCATAAGTGATTTTAGTAGATATTTTCAGAATTCACTTTTCTTCTTCTTTACGAGGGCTGAGAGTCGAAAACCCGTTCCGAGGCTCAGCGCTGTTCTCACTACCTCATTCTAGGACTAGCCACTTCTCTAGCACAAAGCTACACAAGCTCTACAAAGCTAACTTTCGTAACTTATTTGGCCCCAACCAATTTACATTTGGGAACCATTTCTGTTGGTATGTTTTAATGTTGTATACCAATATTTAATCTTCTCTTTAAGACCTCGTTTGGAAACCTGTCCCTCAAACTTAGACCCAGTAGATCTCTTAAGAAATTCATTTGAAATCCTTTAATTTTCTTTCATCATATTTTCTCAGTTTCCCACGTTTCACTTGTGAAGTAGAGGATAAGTTGAGATATCACATCTTGCAATCTCTTTAGAGTATTATTCAGCTTATAGTTTTTAAAACGTTTCTTTATAAACCCATTCAACTTATTATATTTACTTACCTTCTCTTGCATTTCGGAACTGATGTCATGAGATAAGCAACCAAGGTAAGTGAAGCTTGTTTAATAATTTGTTTGTTGATGACAATTTTCAGCATTCACGCCTCATAAAACAATGCCTCCAACATCCATCCAATCACTCCACACAGTTCTTAATTGAATATAATGATTTAGTTCAAACATTTTTCATTTGATTCAATTCTGTAGCTTCGAATGAAAGAAAATATATTACTAAAGAGGGAGGGGGTAGCGTTAGGTACTTGTTTGTTATAGTGTGAGATACTAACATGCTAGAATGTTTAACATTACTTTAGTGGCTTATGAACTAAAACATCGTTATGTATTTTATTTCATATTCTGAAGAATGCAGTGTATATGTCGTAACATGAAAGGAAGGAAAACTTACGATATTCTACGAATTCCTCGTGTATTACTTTTGCCATGTCTTAATTTTTAATTAAGTATTAAGGAAAGAGTTTGTGACAAGGAAAACAATGTTTATTGTGAAATTGCACAAATGTTGCAGTTTAAGAGTCCATACATTCGGCTATGCCATTGTGTTTTATAAACCATATATAACCTTAAGTATATGGGAATTATTGTATTATGAAAAGCAATTCAGATAACTAGTTACAGTTCAGAACAAACATTGTAAGGTGAGATATGGTGTCGTAATCATCTACATAGTTGCGATGATCGGCCTCGGGAATTCTTGAAGACGAAGAGTTGATATCGGCTTTTAAGACACTTTAACCTTCTAATCAGCTGGCGGTGAAGAACAATCGGTTTCATTTGTGGCTTATCAGCTGTTGTCGCCTGCGGAATCTCTTCGGAGAGAACGTCCTGACACAGATGTATATATTACAGACATTGCAAGCGTAAGTGACATCAGATCAGTAATAATTGTGGCGGTGGGTCCAACAGAACATTACTGAGTTGCGTAACAAGACTGGCCACGCTTGTTATTCTGAATGGGAGAGTGGCTCAAAGCATCAACTGATGTCACTGCAGTGCTTCTGAGCGAGAGGTCTTTTCAGAAGATTGATACAGCTTTTGTCTCACTTTAACAAATGGGACATGCTCACAAGAGCAGTCGAAAAACAGCACGAAAGACAAATTTATTTAATAATACTTGTTTCCAAGTACACCAAATATGCATCGAAAAAATTACATTTCTTTAAAATATGAAGATAAGAGCTCTATTTCCCAAGAAGTGTGAATTAAGATTGGTTTGTGTTTGGACGTATAGAAGATAGCAAATGGAATAGAAAATATCTATTGAAATAAATAAGATGGCATACCGGCACAGAGGACCTCAACTCATATTTATACAAAATCTGTAGAACTATGGTTTGTATATTTATTTTGTGTATTTAATATTTATTTTATATTTAATGTTTTATTATTACTAGTTCTGTTCTTATTTTTATTTTTTTATTTTCATTTACCGCTCAAAACATTTGCCAAACGATCTTTTATTTCTGACATTTTAGCAAATTGCTTCTGAAAATATTTAATTCAGCAAAGAAACAATTAAGTACTTTCACGAAAAAGTGTACATGTCTCAGGAGAAAATTGCTTTTTTTCTGAATAATAATTACTTTTCTTTGGTGCCATCTTATCCCCGATCAGCAGTTAATTCTTCTGGTCACTTATATTGGCTACCTTTTTTGAAGATACTTTAACCGACCAACCGACTAACTTTGTGCCTCATTATGAAACATCGAATACGCAGAAGTGAAAATACTGCTGGAGGTAAATACGGCAATAAAAAAGTCTTTTTTTATCTCCTCGTTGAACTCACGCATAAGAGCATCTGCACGACAGAATCCACATTGCCCCCCAGAAACGTTTTATTTTAGGAATTTGGTGGTTGAAACTGGTTTTTGAAACCTATTAAACTATATATAGCCCTTCAGGTCAAGGTCAAAATAATTGGAATTTTTAGTAGGCTAAAAATATGCGAAATTAATTTCACATAAAATATTGTTTGCTGTTTTGCCTTAATAGGGAAAAAATAATTTGCCTTAATAATGAAGTGGAAAAAGATATTATGGTCTATTGAGTGCAAGTTGATAAGCAAGAGTTAAAGGAAGGCACGTAAGCACTGAGGACGAATGTAATGTTGATAGGGATATTGTTTAACAGATACCATGGTCACTCTCGTGCGAAAGTAAAGGAAGTGGCAATAAAGCAAAGTGAAAGCGTCATAGATAATGACAAGATCCACGACAACAAGAGAATAGTGATAGAAAATAGTAATGCAACAGCGAATGAGGTTGCAGCAGAGATTGCAGTGAAATGCAACAGGAAGGGGAGATGACAAGAACAACAGGGACAATATAGACAGTGGTGAGAGTTCTGCTGGGATGGTAACTAGGCCCTAAACTTGATGAAATTCCTGTGGAAAGGCAGGAGAATGTAATATTAGAAGCTGGAAAGAAGAAAGAATTAGAACAGCAAGAGTAACAGCGAAGGTACCATTAAAAGGAGTCTGACAGAGTCTGTCAGTGCTTAATTAACGGCAGGGACAATTATGTTATCACAAATGGTAATACTCGATCGGTTAAAATGACATTGAAGCCAGTCAATGCATTTGAAGAGGAAATGATGTTGGTGGTCACTACTAGGTGACAAGGATCGACTGTTCACTGCACGAAGACAGGCGGGAAAAAAAAGAGGGGTCAGTTGCAATGAGTGGAGCGGCAGACAGGAGAGCAGAAATGAAGGATGCAGAAGGAAAAACAGTAAAAGGACAGAAGTGTGGGTAGCAAGAGCAACAGCAGAGGGCAATCGCAACAGCATACAAATGGAAACAGCGCCAAAGACAACAATAGCAATGAAGATACGAGGTCATTGGCAGGAACAACAAATGAAGGCAGACAATAGCGAAGACTGTTTTAATAGAGAGCATTACAGGGAAAAATAAGCACTGAGAAAGATAGTAAGAGACCGTGATGAGAGTAGCGTAGAGAAAGAGGTAAGAGATGAGAGTAGCCCGCGACCAAAAACGGAGGGGTTGGACTGGGATGATGATAAAGGAAGGGTAACAGGAGTACAATACTGCGAACATAAGAGAGAGGAATTGGAATAAACTACGAGAACAGTTTCGGGGGTCAACGTTTCTGAAGTAGAGGAGACAGCAGATAAAAGTAACGACAAGGAGAAGTATTATGCACAGACAGTGCCATTATATATCGAAGGGGCAACGAATACGGCAAAAATGTGATAATGCAACGACATTGAGAGTGTGGAAAAGACGAAGAAAACTGCTGGAGATAATGGCAGCATTGGAAAACGGAGGCGCCGCTGAACAGCGATGGTGATAGAGACAACCATCAACCAACCATCGGGAACAATGGTCGGAGCCACCACGGGATAATTCAGGCAATCTAGAATAGTCCGAGAACAAGAACGGAAACAAATTCACAGAAAATGGGTGAAGGTAACTGAAACAACGGAGGAACGGCTAAACAGGGTTGATGGTTGAGTATCAGTGGGGCTAACAGTCAGGTATGGGATAATGCAGTGAACGTCGGATAAATGCGAGAAGATGAGTAGGGAAAAGGCAGAGACAACGACGGGAGCGGAGTCTGGGACCGTGCATTTGGCATGGTGTGGTGCTAGGCGCTGTAGGGAACGTCATCGGGAATTGACGCGAGACCAAGAGCGGGGAAGATGCAAAGAGAAAGGCAGCGGAGTGAGACAGCACGGAGAGGCGCTAGACGCTGTGAGATGATGGGGGAGACGTCGTCGCTAGATTAGGTGAGACTAAAGGCTGGGAAGACGCGGAAACAACGACGGGAGAGAAGTCATGAACAACGCGATGTAGCTCTAGGCGTTGTGGGATGACGTAAGAAACGTCATCCCTAGATGAGGCGAGACCAGAAGCGGGGAAGACGTAGAATCATCGACGGAGGCGGAGCCAGGGTCAGCGCGATGTGGCGTTACTGTGAGATGATAAAAGGAACGTCATCGCGAGATGAGGCGAGACCAAGGGCAGGGAAGGCGCGGAGACAACGACGGGAGCAGATTCTGGGAGCGCGCATGGGGCGCGCGAGGCTGGCAGCGGCGGCGCCGGCTGTCGTGCGCGCCACGCGATGCCGGCCGCAGCCCGCCCTACGTGTGCCCGTAGGTAGCCCAGGGCCCCGTTTCAACTCTTCCAAAGTGATAAAAAATGATGTCGATGTAAGGATGAAAAATGTTGCTTGTGAACAGGTATGCACTATTATGAATAATTTAGCTGTCAAGTGTGACAATCGCCCCAAAGCGGCCGAGTTGCCGCGGGGCAGGCGAGGCGGCGGCGGCAGCGGTGGCTGCGGCGGCGACGGCGGCGGTAGCGGCTGCGCGGCGACGCGACGGCCGGCGACGGCGGCGGCGGTGGTGACGGAGGAGGACAGTGGGCACCTCGCCGAGATAGGCGGACATAATAAATTGGCAAATACATGTAAAACGGTGGCGTAACCAAGGTAGAGGGAGGGGGACTTATGAGGGTTCAGCTCCCCAAAACGCTGATAAAAAGTATTCAAAAATATATTTTTTTCTAATTTGGTATAGTGACAAATATGTCTAGTGGAGTTTGGGTCCAATAAAATAAATCAAGCACTTTACATCGACGTCGCTTCGTCCATTTATTTGGCCTTCATCCGGGCTATAGAACAGATAAAACATTTATATACAGGAGTATGTATAGTGACCCATTTTATTAGAGCTAAAATTGCAAATTAGCTTGTTAGTAATATAATCGTTTACCTGTAGGGTTTTCAATAATGAAGTACATAGTACGTTCTATAGGTTATCTAAGTAGTTCCATCTCACATAAATCATGTATGAATTGGATTCTGCAATTAACATTCTGCACGTGTTGTGAATACACCTCTGGTAGCGTGTGTGAAGGTTTTGTCAAGGTAGCGGGTGTTATCAACTTGTCAACCATAAACATACGAATTTTGTCTGTTCTACATGTAAACACATTGCAGTAAAACCGAAAAATACAATTTGCAAACAGAAAAAAAAAAACAAATAATTTGACAATGACATTGCAACAAATAATTTTCTATACCGATTTGATAATAGAAAGTTATTATCCATGAGTTTAGTTGGTATATTAATTGTACAACAGTTGTCAAACTTGTATTCATTTTTGAATATTATTATTTGTGTACTCCAAATACATACTAAATTATCAGAATAAACTACATTAAATAATTATTAATGTAAACATTAATTACAATTTCATAAAATTTGTAACAGATTACTTTATTTATTTATTTATTTGTCAAAAAACAGTAAAAACTGTATATGACGTGTGGGCAAAGAAATTTATCTGCGCACGTTTTCTTGAGGGCCAGAATACAAAATATGAGTGTTATATTTAGAATAGCAATATATGTCAATCAATTATACAGTAAACTTACGCAAATACAGGAGGGTACAATTTAAATTACAAAGCAAGGCTGTTATTTATAGATGACACATACTGCACACATAATGCTCAGTCCTTCGATGTCAGTTTTTGTGATTGCATGCTCTTTTGCTAATTTTTTTGTTACACATCATTTCATTGGTAATTCTCTTTTTGAGATGTTGTTCTTTATCAAGAATAGAAGTATTATCAAAATTAAATGTTTGCTTTTCTTTTTAGTAAGGGTTTTTTTTAGTAAGGAATGAAATTCAACATTTCAATTGAATGCGTTACATAATTATAAATCGACTAATAAATTTTAAATGCAGCATAAATCTTTAAAAGAAATGGCAATTAGTCACTTGTAAATAAATAATAATTATGAATATAGAACCAATGGTATGGAAACATTCTAGTAAAATCGAGCGATAATGATTGTCAAGTAGAGATTATTGAGTAACATGTATTTGACAATCGATACCCAGAGAACGTAGTAAAACCATTTGAACTCGCAATATCTAACACAGTGTTGTCAAGGGCAGGTCGATGCCACGAGCGGGAGTCCGTGGCACGAGTGCCACGACGAAATCGCCTCCCCACGCAATTCATCACCCAGCCACAAGAGCCAACGCCATCCCTATTGTGAAACGGCAGGGTTCCTAGTTTCCTCCCCCGACGCTAGTGGCGCAGAGACGCTTGTGGCATGGCACGAAGCGTGCCACTGCCACCAGTAGGAGACCTTGACACCACTGATCTAAGATGTAAAAGTGTAAAAGCCATCTCGGTGCTTTTGGAATGCTTCGCGCCCACTGTGCGGGTGACCGCGGCGCGATCCGCGCTCGCCGCACGCCAGCCGCCGCTGCCGCCTCGTCTCGGTGTTCCAGTGACGGCGGCGTCCCCCGAGGCGGGCGTCTCTGCCGCCGCCGCCGCCGCCGCCGCCCGCGATGTCCCCCCGCGCCTCGCCGCACCGGCGACCTTCTGCGGTCCCCCGCCGCCCCCGGCGCGGCGGCTGGCAGTGGCGCGCGTTCCGAAGCGACTCTGGGCGGGCGGACGACGGCGAGTGGGTGGCGGGCGAACGGAGGGCGGCGAGCGACCTAATGGGCGAGCAAGCGGGTAGGTGGGGCGACCGGGCGGGGGTGGATGGCGAGCGAGCGAGGGGTTGACGAGCGGGGAGTGGCGAGGCGAGCAGTTGGCGAGCGGGGAGAGAGGGGGCGAGCGAGCTGCTGGGCGAGTGGGTGGCGAGCGAGCGGGGGGCGAGCGAGCGGGAGAGGCGAGCGAGCAGATGGGCGAGCGGGGGGAAGCGAGCGGCGAGCGAGCTGCTGGACGAGCGGGCGAGTGGGGGACGAGCGAGCGGGGGTGGGCGAGCGGAGAGCGGCGAGCGAGCAGATGAGCGAGCAGGCGGGAGGGCGGCGAGCGAGCTGCTGGACGAGCGGACAAGTGGATGGCGAGCGAGCGGTGGCGATTGAACAGGGGTGAGTGAGCTGATGGGCAAGCGGGCGGGTGGTCGGGCGTGCGGGTGAACCAGTGAGCGAGCGGGCGTGCGAACAAGCGAGTGAATGGGTGAGTGGGCGAATAGTTGGCAAGCGGGCAGACAAGAGGGGCGGGAGAGTCTCGAGCGAGCGAGGTGTGGCGAGGAAGTGGAGAGCGGGCTAGAGGAGGCGGCGCACGAGCTGGTGGGCGAATGGTTGGCTAGCGAACGCGGGGCGACGAACAGTTGATGGGGGAGATGATGGGTGGTCGGGCGTGCGGATGACCCAGCGGGCGGGAGAGCAAGCGGGCATGCGAGCGAGTAGGTGAGCGGGTGGGCGGGCGGTAGGCGTGTGGGCGGGCGGGCGGTGGGCGGGTGGTCGGGCGGGCGGGCAGGCAGTGGGCGGACGGGCAGTGGGCGGGTGGGTAGGTGGGCGGGTGGGTAGGTGGGCGGGTGGGGTAGGTGGGCGGGTGGGTAGGTGGGCGGGTGGGTAGGTGGGCGGGTGGGTAGGTGGGCGGGTGGGTAGGTGGGCGGGTGGGTAGGTGGGCGGGCGGGCGAGCGGGCGAGCGATGCGAGCGAGCGAGCGAGTGAGTGCCCTGGGAAGCGAGCGGACAGGTGGCGGGGGAGGGTCGAGCGGGGCGGGCAGGGGGGGGAGGCGCACTGCTCGACTCCTGCGTGTAGCTTCGCGACGCTCCCCTCTCGACTGCACCTGCTGCGAGGGGGTAGCAGACATGCGAAGATCCCTTTGCAACGACCACTTTTTGCCTCGTTTGACGCGTTCAAGGAATGTTCTTGGAATGACTGAGTCGGGGATGCGCTGAGAAGGTATCGGGCCGGGCTTCCGTTGTGCTACGGACGCAGGTCTCAAAATTGGATGTGTAGGTAAATACGATTGTATCAACCTGAAGGAAACCCTGAATGACTATGCAGGTCGTCCAGTCTTGTATCGCTTAACAGCTTTGAAGTTTGAGGCGATGTTTCTGCGAGTGGAAAGGGGCGGGTGGAGGCAGCTGAGCAATCGAGATCGGGAGGTCACGGAGACATATTCAAATAAAATTGATGCAACCAAATACTCTAGCCCTATAGATTCCAGCGTACTCCGCACACCACAAATATCTTGTTTTGGAACTTGTATTCTGAAATGCAGTTGCAGTATTGCGGATAATTTTGAATACGTTCCCTTCACTTACTTCCAAATTTATTTTTCTCTCGCGATTAGTGAAATAAAATGTCACTGAGAATGTGAGAAAATATGTAATAATTTTAATTGTGAATAGACGTGTAATTCATGTAGAAGAAGCTCATTTGTTTTAATCGAGTCTTTATACGTTTTTAAAATAACGACCTTTTAAACGATTCTCTTTGCGCAAGTTAATTTCAAATCAATTATTTAAAGACTAAATAAAGAATGTGATTATTTTTGACCAAAAATAAAAAATGTAAAATGTCATAAAAATTGTTAAATAAATTTTGTCATCTTGTGAATGTCTGCCTAAAAAACAATAGACCTTCCTTGAAATTATAAATTTACGATTCTCCTGCGATAATTAATCTCCCATGATAAGTGCTCCCTTCCGTTTCCAAGACGATTCTTTAACACTGTCAAGTGAAAGAAGGAAGGGATGTGTCTCTATTGCTTGGTATTACGTTTAAAGAAACCTGGTCACTACTAATCCTGAATCACTTCTTGTTACCTAATATTGGTATCAATCCGTAACATTAGCAATGGACATTTGACATTGTATTTTTAGCACTGTTTCTATATAAAACGCTGTTATGATTTTCTGTAAATGTAGAAAATTCATTTCTGCATTCTTTCTTTTTAAATTTCTGCATTTAAAATTCCTTTATTATCCTTGAAAATATGTTTATAGTCATCAAATATTTGCCTGAACAAATATTGAAGACGATATCGTCGCTAACATTTATATTCCTGTCATGCCCGTTTTTTCTTCTAATTTGAAATTGGTTTCTTATAATCTCATGTTTGAGTTGGAAATGTTTCCGGATCCCGGTATACTTTTGAGATTAGCAATCACAATAAATAACCGTTATTGAAAATGGTAAACAACACCAAAATAATGTACAATACCTCTCCAATAACCTCCCTCCAGTTGTTTTCTTACGTAACTTTTTATTTATTGAATATCTACTCTACTTTGCAGTTCACATTGAAATAATTAATATAAGAAGTAGCAAATAATAATCTTAAAAATGTGAAAAAGTTTAGGAAGAAAATATATAATTAAATGGCGAAAGCAATTGAAGTGTATGTAAAATAGTTTTTGATGCCTATAAAAACAAAATGCAATGATGTATTAATATTGAAGAGAACCTCTAAACTAACACTGTATTCACGACAAAAGATATTCAAATTTAACGTACACCCTTGTGTACGTTATTATACTTTTGTATATTATACTACTGTATCGTTGCATGGTATCCTACGAATAATTTCCTACTTAATGATTATCTTACTGCAGATCAATGCAGTGTTTCATGCTTATTAATCTCCATGATCCTGTTAAGACAGATTATTGATTCATGTAGTGATTTTCGAAAGATCGGTTCACATTTATCTTAGCACAAATTTTGTGTGTATAACATCACCAAAAATATAGTGATGTCACCTTCCAAAAGCATGCGAAAACGTGTTTCGTTTCCACGTCGAGATCGTGAGAGACATCAAGATTAATATCCCAATTAAGAACGTGATTATGATAATTTACATAATTGGTTTCTGATCGGAATACATCAAAAAACCAGCTTGTACCTATGAAGTCTCACATAAAAGATTTACGATTTATCACTCCAGAGTTAATGCTTTATTGTCATGTGTAGGAATAACGAATGGCTCTAGCTAGTAAAGACTGGATATATTTGACACAGTAAAAGGTTGCAGTGTTAGCTCTCGCGACGTCTTTCTTAAAGTTGTATTCCCAGCATCTCCGGTCATCTTGATTACTTATTATTTTTGGACAGCAAATCTGTTTACTATGCGGAAATGCTTTGTCGACTAATAAATCGTTTAAAACCTTACAATCTCGAACATTATTTCAAGAAGACATCTCAACATTCATCCCTAACTTCCTGACAGTTCACGGTTATACAAATACAAACGACTTTGCAAACAAAAAATAGAGGTGAAAATTACTTTAGAAAAGTATGCGCATTTTAAGGAAGAATTATTTAAAACGGTATGTTTGCAATTCACTATATCCACGAATGTTCGCGAAACATTCATATTCGCGAAGTCATTTATATTCATTATTTAGTATATTAAGTGGTTATTTATTTATTATTTACTTATTTACTAATTTATTTATTGTCAATATTTTTTATTTAATAGGTAATTATTAAACATGTAATTACATTACATGATAACTATGTTGCTAAGACGAAGGCCTCTTAAGCCATTACAATACTTACATCCTACCGCATTATAACCTTTCGAATTCTGGTATTCACCCCAAATGGTTATCCATCGCATCAATGCCGCGAAAAAGAGACCGTAAGGTACGGCCGAGAAAAAAAATTGAAAAGGGACAAAAGAAGTCAGAAGTCGAGTGACTTTATACTTATCCCATCTGGCCAATGCCGCCAATATCAACCGAAATAAAATGCAAGTGATCCAAAATAAACTTTTAAGATTAATTACAAAAGCATCTTGGCTCATACAACTAACTGCATAATGATTTAAATATAATACAATAAAAACAAATAGTCTACCTCGCTCACAATTTTTACACAAACCTTCCTCAAATTAAAGCATCATCCTTCTATAAACTGGGCGAAAACCTTAATTATCAAACGAGAATTAATAACAGATATCCCCTTCATTCGTTCTATAAAATGTTCGCAAAACTGGAATAATACATATCTGAGGTGCCTCCGGCTTCATCTCCCGCTATATTCTTTTAACTATTATTTTATATAATTGAAGTGTGTATAATTTTAAGTTAAAGTTAGTATAAGATAGATTAGGACCATCAAACATTTGGACAGTTAAAATGTAAACTGAACAATATGATGGCAACCTCAAAATAAAATCACAATAAAAAACAAAAAAGAAGTCGAATGCAAGCTAATTTACCAGATTTTTTTAAAAATATTATCAATATTTCAAAATTATTATCGGTAAACTTCAAAATTTCCAATATTATTTCTGAAACAATTTTATAATAAAATTCCAGCTTCTTTAGTTCTTCTGTAAGTTACAAAATGGTCGAAATGTTTCTCATTTTGGGTAAAGTTATGCATAAAAATGTTATTCTTATATTTATTGATTTTATTTAATATCGAACAATTTTAAATAAAGAATGTTTGCTGAAATCCAATTTCTGAATGGAATCTTTTTTCTGGAATATGTTCTTCACGCAGAGAAAGGAAGTACGTGAAATGTAAGATATTATTTGAATTACGTACAATTACGTTGCTATTTTTGATTTCCTCAGAAATGATCAATTGTACAACTAGTGTATTACAAAAACATAGCATGTCATGTAGTAACATCACATATAATAACAATACGTTTTCATAGAAGATGAGTTCTGGAATATTATCATTTCTTTATGCTCTTGGTAATGCCCAAAACATAAATCGCCTGAGACCAGAAAAAAGATGAAAATGACCGGTATAAAACTTGATGATGATAATTGTAATTATTTCATCTTTTCATTGCTACTAATGTAGATACTGTAAATATAGATGGAATACCGACATTGAATAAATGTTGTAAAGAATAAAACATTTCTTCTCTCTAATTTTATGCGAGATGTCTCAGTCTCTACAAGGCTACGTAATAAATTGGATGAAAAAAGTAATATTGGGATTGGGACGGGAATTTTATTTAAAGTAATTTTGGGATTGGGAAGTAAACTCTGGAAATAATAGTCATTTATTCCTTTCATCCACTAATACAGTGTGATTTTCTTCATATAGGTTTCTACATACTCGTACATGTTACTCCAATGGTAACAAAGAAATCAAAGGAAACGAACTTTTGGCGTAAAGAGAATCTTCAAGTGAAAAAATTTAAACATAGGCGAACAAATAGTTTATTGGTGAGGTGTTTTAGGAAATCGAATAGCTGAAATAAAATTGTATTGTATTTTCCTAGATTATAAAATCATTTGATTAATAGCTTTTAATGACCTAGCCATCTGGCCATCTTTAATGACCTAGCCATCTTTAATGATCTACCCATCTTTATATCTTCTTTATATCTGGCAATTGGAAGCCAGACGACTGAAAAGTTGCCAGTCAAATGGACAAATGCTCGTAAAGGTAAAAGAAAAGTTGCAGCAGTAAAAAATATAACGACGTATGAGCGGACAGTCAAAACTCCACTTCTTGAAAAGCAAACTCCCACCTTCAATAACATTAAAGTGGATTTTACGCTTTACACTCAAACCATGCATGGCACTTTCTCGATTCGTTTCAATACAATACCAATGGAGTGGGGCATTGAGAATGAAATTGCGTTGCGCGTTGCCTCGAGGAATGCGAGCGGGCAGCCTTTACGGCCGGAACGTTTGCTCCTCCTCCGCCGAGCACCTGCGCGCGGGGCGGGGGCCGGGGGCGGCGGGGGGCGGCGGGGGCGGCGGCGCGGAGCGGCGCGGAGCGGCGCGGAGCCCACGCAGCGGCCGCGGATTCGCGCGCGAGGCACGCGTGGGCGCCGAGGGGCTGGCGTTTGCGCTCGCGGGGGGCGGTGGAGGGAGGAGGGGGGCAGCACGCGCTGCCACGCGACGCCACGCGCCACGATGGCCGGCTTTCTTGGATTTTTATGCCGAGCTTTTTAACGTTTTCGTGATGAAATTCGTTATCTGGGTCCGTAAAAATATCTATTGAATTATTATTGTTATTATTATTATTGTTATTTGTTTATTTACTCATTTATTTTCTGTTTAAATATTACAATAAAAACACAACAAAACAAAGAGGAACACTACAATATAACAAAAGCAGGGGGGATATCGTAATCGCTTGGATACCTGCTCACAAAGAAATTTTTGGTAACGAAATTGCTGATTTAGAAGCCAAAATTGCTGCGACGAACATTAACCTGATCTATCCAACATAAACAATTAAATTTGAAGATTTCTGGGAAAACATTAATCACAAATTTCACTGGAACTTCACTGGAACAGCTTTTGGCGCAGATATAAATCCAGCAACATCCATCAGTCAACGAGCGCATTTTTCTCACCAATTATCAATAAAAAAAATTGGCCGCAGGGACCGAACAGTCCTTTCAAGAATAAGATGCGGACATTCCAACTGAAGCCTCCTATATCTATTGCAAAAATCATTTCCCCCGGCATGTGAACTTTGCAATACCAGACTTGACCTAGATCACATCTTTAAAATATGCCCCAGATACAACTACCAGAGGCAGTCATTTGGATTCAAATACGAAGCCATCCTACATTTATCAGAAGATCAAGATAAAATAATCAAATTTTGTAAATCTATCAACATATTTAATGAAATTTAATCCCATTTTCTTACATAAATTTTCCTCCCAAGAATGATTAAGATCAGTTAAAGTATATTGTAAAGTTAAACTGTAATACAATGTTTGGCATAAACTCTGTAATCACACCCAATCTAATACAATACTTGGATAGTCGCTAATAACCAAGATGTTGATGCGACTATAAATAACTTTATAAAAAACAACAAAGAGGGTCAGATATTCAAATCATTAAAATTGGTACTTGTTCGCAATACGTATTGCTTTATCTTCAACAGTTGAACCTTCCAACCGTTCAACCAAAAAGTAACCGACCCCATTAGAACTTTCCACACAATAAAACGATTTAAATAGATTATTATTATGTATTCCATTGTTTTGATCTGAAGCCACGAAAAAATACCACAGGAAATTGTGATTACCAACCTCTTGACTTGACTTTACTAAGAAGTTTAATTATCGGTAATGTTTGGTATTTAAAACACCTCTGTTAGGCTTTTAAAAGTAAGTAATATGCCTTATTTTATTCAGTTACTTGTTGATCCTATTAACGGGAACAGCCATTAACTTGTTTTCTTATTCAAGTCATAAGTCGTATGTCAGCCATCAAAAAAATTTTATGGCTGACAGACGAGTCAAAGAAATGGATTTTGAGGACAACATGTACCCTTTTAGCTTTATAAACACGAAATGATATGTTTCACGTTAGTCATTGATGTAATCAAATGCTGTCATAAATCAGATACGAAATTGTAGCAAATATTAATATTTCAAATATTTTATCATGAATTTTTGATATTTTGTGAGGAGAAGGTGCTATCAGATCGGTCTCTAAACTGACAACAGGTAGTACATGAAAATATTTTTCTATTGATAAGTTCACACTTAGACCACTCAGAATGGTCAATTCTTTCTTTAAGAAATTTCATTTGATCCTGCTCTCGAAAAATTGTATTTCGTGAAGGCAAGTTAAGGTACTTTAACAAAATAGTGACTTGTATATCACAAAAGATAGAACAATTTTTCTCATTCAACATTTTGTTATTTTTCAATTGTTTTCTTTCATAAGTTTTGGGTGTTATTTGAACTAAGGAAAAGTTCCCATGATGGGGTGGACCTTTTTATTCTTCCTTCTATGTAATTCAGAACCATTTCCACTCTTACCTCCTTTTGGGTCCACAACAAACAATGGTTATGAAACAAGGACGTTTGCTTACTGTACGAGTTTTTGAACAACAAATAGGTTGCTTATCTGCAAGAGTCGAGTTGACGTAAATACATGCTTTTTAGTCTGGGTTCTGAAGTCCTTCTTCACCACTTTTGTATCCCCCAAAAAATATTCATTGGTTCTTAGTCCAAAGGTTCTGGTTCCGTAGTGGACAAGTGGTTTAAAGTTTTTGGTCTGTTCTTCATTCTGCTTCTTTCTCCTTTTATATTTTAGAATGCTGTACTTAGAAAACTCAACGCTATGAATGATCTCGTGATTTATTCCACATTACAAGCATGGCAAAGGCAATGTGCTAATTTTCTCCTTGCTCTTGCATAAAAAGTATCAGCCTCATTGAGAAATGGTGGGAAAAAAACGACGGTTTGGAAAAATATTCGATTGAACATTAGAAACTGTGCCAATTCTATTGGATATATGACGTTGTTATTAATCTTCAGATTCTAATTTGCTACAGCTACCTCACCTGGAATAATCTGGACACCCGAGAAAATACTACAAATATATGTAATACAAGTCAATATTCTTAAATGCCATCTACCCAGTGGCGGATCCAGGGCGGGCATGGGTTCTATGCCCCCCTCCCCAAAAAGCGTAGAGTTTTCGTTTGACAAAATCAACTAAAATTTTTCAAGTTAGAATTATGCATTTATTTAAAAAAATAATGTGTAGTATGATATATACAATAGAAAAATAATATACAATATCATAACAAATGTTTATTACTCAACAAAAATCTATGATGGCCCCCTCCAAAATGATCGGCTGGATCCGTCCCTGCGTTTACCCTATTTGAAATGTGACGTTGTTATTAATCTTCAGATTCTAATTTACTACAGCTGCCTCAGAGGTTGAATAATCAGGTGACCCGAGTGAAGAATATAAATGTAATACAAGTCAATATTCTCAAATTCCGTCTACCGCAGGTGTACATTATCTGCTCGACTGCTGCCCCTGGATGCTGCGTCCACCTCCGCGTCGCCGCGCGCCCTCCTCCGCGGCGCGGGATCCGCCTAATCCCGGGGCGGCGGCGCCGACGCGGCCACAAAGGCGCGCGCGGATTCGCGCTCGTCGGGCGCGTGGGCGGCGGCGCGGCTTTGCGTGGGAGGCGGCGGGCGGCGGGAGGGGCGCGGCCGCCGGCTAATCCGGGGCGCGCTCGGATCCGCCCGTCCGCCCGCGCGCACGGGAGGGCGGCGGACGCGGCCGGGGCCGGCGGAGGCGAGCGCGCGCCGCCGCGCCGCGGCAACAGCTGTTATCAGCGACCGCGCCGAGATAAGTGAGCGCTCATTGGCTGGCGGTGCGGGCCTGCGCGGTGCGGAGGAGCCGCGGACCGCCGCCGCCGCCGCCACCGCCGTCGCCGCCGCCGCCGCCGCCGCGACGCCGGCGCCGTCGCCGCCGTTCGGCCGCAGTCGGGCGCGGGCGCGCGGCGCTCGGCCGTTTATCTTATCGACGCGGCGCGCTCGCGGCCTCCCTGGCGACCGGTCGGCCGGCCGGGCGCCTCCCGGTGTGACCCCGTTTCGGCGACGGGGCGCCGCCGCGGGCGCTCGGCGGAAGCCCCGTGAACAGGTGTCTTTCAGCGGGGGCGTTCACCCTCTGTGTCCCGACGGAGAGGAGCGCAGAGGGTTTTACGATTGTTGCCTCCCGTGTTGGTTGAACGTATGAGACGCGGCGCGCGCGGATGTTTTCGAGGCCGCGCCGGAAGCGTCTGGGTTGTCGCGCGGGGAGCGCTCCGGAAGAAATCGCGAGGCGTCGTGGGAGGAAGGAGAGCACAGACCAGCGACGGGGAAGAGCAAGGCGATGCCCTCTCGCTCTCCCTTTCTCCTTCTCTCTCTCTCTCTCTCTCTCTCTCTTTCTCTCTCTCTCTCTTTCTCTCTCTCTCTCTTCCTCAGTGGTCGTTTGCTAATTCATCTCTCTTGGCAACTCTCGTCATCGTTGGGTAGATGTGCTTCAACCTCATCGCCCAAGGTCTATGGATAATATTAGCTGAGTGAGTGAAATCTGCAATTGCTGAAGACGGTCGGGATCCGAGACAACTTCAATGTGATTGCACACATCTTATTCCATCGGCATCTTATTATTTGAAGAGTTAGTTTTATTAATTATTTGGATTGAAGATTTCAGAATATCTTGTGGGATTCTTTACTAATTCACAGGGGTTTATTTAGTAATCCAGCGGGAGAAGAACCCTGCCACCTACAGGAATAAAAAACATTCACTTTACTATCGAGACTAGACAAACCTGGAAACGTATTCATTTAGCCATTGATTGATAGATGTTTCCACGTCAACATCCACGGTCGCTAGTCCCGTTAGAGTTTGTTTCATTCCGCGAAGTGCAGTTTTCCTCCCTTACTGAATGTTGAGATCCGGCTACGTCCTACACGTCAGCTTGCGGGCAGCGGCGGTGGGGGGTGATTCCTCCTCAGGGTCTCTCCCGGCGGAGCACCGCCTCAGACAGGACATGCTCTAACCTTCCAATTGGTCTTCCGGTGTGTGAGGTAGTGTAGTGGCTGTAAGTGTACATAAGTATGTGTATAAGAAGAGATGATAGGACTAGGGAAAAGGAAGGAAAGAGCGTGCGATATGTGGCCCATACGTTAGGTATTGCAAGTATGGTAGAATATCGTCTGTTTTTGTTGCAAGGAGCCACGGAATATTACCGATCAGAGCAGCAAGCCGCCAGAATTATCCTCCACTCAGTGGCTGAATTTGACCTGTCTAGCTAGTGTAAAAAATACGCCACTGTAAGGACTCGAACCCTACAATCTCCCGGTCAGAGTCGCTGCAGTCAGCTGCAATAATGGCTCTGTGCTATAGCCAGCCGGTCATTTCATTGTAAATGTTGGATATAAATAATTTTATTACACATATTTGCGCGGATTGAAATAACATTTCGTTTTTATGTTAACATAAAATAATTATTTTGATACTGTATGAATCAAGTTTCAAGCATGTATTTTGAACATCCTAGGAACTGCAGGATGGAAAAATTGAAAAACCTAATAATTACTGTATGAGTGTTAGTGTAACAAGACTTGCTTCTATTTTTTGATGTCTTTAATACGCCTGAGTAAAAATATCGATCTCCAATCTGTGAATCAATTCTTCGTCGCTTGATGATGAATGATTTGATGAATATAAATATGCTTTCTGCACCAAGAGTCACTACTTTTAAAATGAATAAGAAAAGTTAATAAAAATCGCTGTGAACATTGATTTACCAGTATAAGATACTGGATACAGATCAGAACTCTCTGAATAATAATGCAGTCTAGAGTTCACATCAGGAACTATCAGATGCAACACAATGCGAGGAATTAAAATGGAAGGAATGAAAATTCGTATATTCTTCCACGCAAACATTTAATGTCACGTTCTAAGAGCTTACACAAAAAAGACATTACTCAATTCGTGATATGAAATTCGTTTGAATACTGCAGTTATAACCGCCTTCTTTTTTCGTGGAATAACAAGAAGAAACCATTCTCTAAAAACAGGCTACGTCTTCTGCTCTGAAGCAATGTGCCAATGAGATTCGAACCCTGCACCAGCGAATTCGAAGTCATTCACCACCGCATCCTCTTTGTTCGTGTTTACCAAGTGACCCTGGTCAGGAGGATGTAAACACCTTTTTCCGCCGCAATAAATCAGCGCGTGGCCGCCGATCATTCGCATACATCCATTCGCGGGATGCCATTAGAGCAACAGCGGAGGAGATCGTAAGCTGGGGCGACAGCGGACATCCGCGGCGAGCACTGGCCTCGTAAAGCGCGGCGGAATACAACGCGTATCGTAATCGACTTCCGCCGTCCGTCCCCGCTCCGCCCCACCTCGCCCCGCCCCCTCACCGACTTCCGATTAGCCGCCCGCCTGGGAGCGGTTCGGTGGCCGTGGCGGCGGCGGGGTCTCAGGCAGCGGCGGCGGTGGTGGTGGTGGTAACGGTGGAGGTGGAGGCGGAGGTGATGGTGGTGAGTGTGAGTGTGATGGTGGTGATACTGGAGGAGGTGATGCCAGTGGAGGTGGTGATGGAGATGGTGGTGACGGTGGTGGTGGCTGTGGTGGTGGTGGCGTTAGTAATGGTGGCGATTGGTGTGGATTGAGGCGGTAGTGGAGGCAGTGACGGTGTGAGTGATGGTGTTGGTGGCGGTGGTGGCAGGAGCGGTGAGGGAGGGATGGGAACATGGTGAGACGGGTGGATGGGGGCGGTGGCGGGTTGGAAGTGGCGGTGGGTGTGGCGATTGGGACAGGGGCGAGCTGGGCGGAATGGGCGGTTGGAGCGGGGGCGGTGGCGTGGCGGCGGCACGAGGGCGGCGGTGGCGGCGGCGGCCGGGGTCTAAATACAGCGCCCGCGGAGTCGTGGGCGGGCCGGGGGAAGTTCCAGGAATCGAGGGCACCGCCCTCGGAAGGACAGCGCGCGGCGCGGCGCGGCGCGGCGCGGCGCGGCGCGGCGCGAGGCGGAGGAGACGAGCAGAGGAAGCGGCCACGCAAATAAAGGCTCGGGGGCCCAGACGGCGGAGGGCGGAGGGGAGCCGTTGTGAGGCTGGGGTTCCAGGGACGGATGCAGCGGGGCAACGTGCGGGAGCAGAACGTGACGTGAGAAGAGGGCGGGCGAGGGTCGACGATGGGGAGGGGTCGGATGCTCAAGATAACGCAGTGAAGACAAGATGCACCCACGATGGAGAACGAATGTGCAAAAATTGAAAGATTGGGAAATACTGAGGTTGTACAGGTGATTGAAGTGAATATACACCTACAGTGGAACTATCAGAATTAGATGGAGAGGGCCTATAAAAACAATGGAGATATAGGCCGAGTCATAATGACAGAAAATATCACACAACTCATTCAAATGAATCGTGTTTCAAATAATCGATAGTCAATCATGAGGTGAGAATAAAGAATCTATGTATGCTTTAATTGTTCCTTACGGTTAACAATAACGTCGAAAGAGATAGATGCTGCTATAAAAAATTATGACGTAAGAACGTGAAAAACGTCGATAGCATGAGTTATAACAGTTGCAGTATGAATAAATGTAATGAAATAAAATAGAGCATTTGCAAAATATACAGCACCTTAGCGGGCATTGTGGGCGTGTGGGCGTCAACAAGAAAAAGAGGAATATCTAACAAGGGTAAGATAGCACATCTAACGGAAAAAATGACGGAAACATCACATAAGACATAGAAAGAAAATTACTGTTTAATATTAGAGAATAGAAGTCGTAAGGTTTGGTGTTAGTAGAGCAATGCCGTGAGAGTAGAGAAAACAGATGGCACAAAGTTCAAAAACAATGACAAATACAAACTCCTAAGAAGCCAATTATGTTCGAACAAAAAGTTCGAGACGAAACACTAGGAGATTACAGATATTCAAGTGATATAAGTATATTGAAGAAAACCCAACCATAAGTCTAGATGAGAAGAAGACAACCAGATGAATAATTTGGAAAAGCGCGAATTTATTGAGGCAGAGATATTCTCTTTGTGATCATTTCATTGTATGGTATCACATATAATACTGCAAGTGATTGGAAAACCATCGAAGAATTTCACTCTTAAATGAGTAATTAAGTCTATTCCATGAATTAATGAAATAAATTATAAAAAGTACTCCTGGCATTAAATTTATTGACTTTTTTCTTCTTCTGTACTTCAAGGATTAGGCTTTGAGCCTGTTCCGTCTTCACAAGTTCTCCTTTCATCGTTTCTTGGTCTGGCCACCTCTCTTCCATATGGTTGATAGAATACAGCTTATTTAAGTAGTCTTGTAATCTAATATACTTCCAATTGCATTGGTATTTAGTTATTCTTCTTCCAATCCCCTCTGCTTGCAGTTTTCTTATCTTCTCGTTCCGAGTACGACCTTCTTTCTTGAAGCCTAGAGTTCTCCACAGGACTTCTATTTCAACTTCCCCCTTCCTATTTCGCATTCCTTTTGTTGGGATTCAACTGTCGCTGCCATACATAGTAAATGAAAGAGCCAAGAAGGTGAAATTTATTCAACATGGTCGTGTACTTTACTTAATAACAAATGTATGAATGTGAAGAAAATTCTACTTCATAGGCAGAATCCGGTGATAAATCGAAATCGGCGAAAGTAACTCCAGAACCTCACCTAATATGCATCATTGAAAGATTGTCTCCGGAAATTTTGTAATCGTTTTCGTCGACTTTTCACAGCTGTGGTATTCATTAATAACTATTTAAAGTTCATTTCGCGCCTAAGTCTGCTCAGTTGCTTTCGATTTGCATCCGTATTGTATACTGCGAAATGTGCAGAGCTAAACGCGAATCCACATGAGAAAGCAAACGTAATGATGGGGTCGGTGGCTGCGGCGGCGACGATGACGGTTGCAGCGCGGCGGTGGCGGTGGCAGCGGTGGCGGTGGGGGTGACGGTGACGATGCACCTCCTGTGATAGCGGTGGCTGTGGCTGTGGCGGTGGAAGTGGCGGTGGCGGTGGTTGTGGTTGAGGCTGAGGCGGTGGCGATGACGGTGGCGGTGGCTGTGGCTGTGGCAGTGGCGATGTCGGTGGCGATGTCGGTGGCGGTGGCGGTGGCGATGGCGATGGCGGTGGCTGTGGCTGTGGCTGTGGCTGTGGCTGTGGCGGTGGCGGTGGCGGTGGCGGTGGCGGTGGCGGTGGCGGTGGCGGTGGCGGTGGCGGTGGCGGTGGCGGTGGCGGTGGCGGTAGCGGTGGCGGTGGCGGTGGCGGTGGCGGTGGCTGTGGCTGTGGCTGTGGCTGTGGCTGTGGCTGTGGCTGTGGCTGTGGCTGTGGCTGTGGCTGTGGCTGTGGCTGTGGCTGTGGCTGTGGCTGTGGCTGTTGCTGTGGCTGTGGCAGTGGGGGTGGTGGCGGCGGTGACGACGGGGAAGGATTGTGATGAGGCGGTGCGGCGGCGGCGGCAGAAGACGAACCAGCGCCGCCCCGCCGCCTGCTCTCCGACTTCCGCTCGCGGCGCCGCGCCTCCCTGCTCCAGTATTGACCGGCTGCCGCAGCGCCCCGCGAAGAGAGGGAAAATAGCCTCGCTGAAAATGGACGCACCGTTTAGCGGGCAGCGACCGTCTTCCGATGCACGAACAGGAAGACGGAGGAGAAATAGAGGCGGAATTTCGCTTGCTGCTGCGGAAGGTTTACTTGTGATACGAGGCATATTGAGTCGTGCTGAAACGAGTCACTGTTTGGGAAGTATCAACCTTCTTGTGAAATTTGGAACTTCATTCCTGCGAAGTTTTGCGGAATCTTCTCAACTTATAATTTCACGAATTTACTGAATGTTATTGTAATAGAGACAAAATATTACTTGTATAATATTACTGAAATAGAAACAGAATAAATGAATTGTTTAAACATTCCAGAGCATTACTGGCGTAGGTATCTTCGAGAACAACCGTATGGGGTAACCGAATCCACCTTTCCTACCACATTCTTAAAAAAGTTACTGTCAGTTTAATTTCATGTAAATCGAAATTCTACTGGTGTCTCGTAACTGTTACCAGTTTCTAGAACAGGGATGTCCAAACTTCCAGGGACTCGAGGGCGAGGATTAAAACTTTATTATGTTGAGTGCCATATTTTCATTACTCGGGCGATCCACACGACTTTCCCCTATTGTTGATCTCGGCACTTTGCCCGGCTGCTCTGAAATTGGGGGAGGCATGAAACCATGCATGATATCAGGCTGTACCATGCGTAACGCAGTGAATCACTTTGGGATGATTTTGAATTTCTGAATTTAATAGCAAAAAATGCTTAAATCTAAATAACCTATTTTTAATTAAGGAAGTGTTGACCCTGTCAGGGGCGCGTGCGCTAAGCGCGCAATGTGTCGACGACATGGTCGCAAGGGACTTTCACTTTTGACAAATAAGCTTTCGTGGGACACAATAAAGACACCGAGGCCGGTAGTTGGACAACCCTGTTCTGGAGCATATATGTCGAATAATGTGTCCTTTGCCAAATGAACTTGAGGCGATAAATATTTTATATCAGGAAACAGGATTATGTAACATTTTCGCCTGATTTGCAGGCAATGCATTATGCCCTGTTGTATCGCAGGACAAGTTCGGACGCTTGTACAGAAAGTTCGCGAACCTTCCGAACACTAATGGTTACGCTGCGTATTTTTACCTATTTTTATCCTTCAATTAAAAATGAAGTATTTTAGGTTACTTACTAATTTTGAAGCATTATGTGTATTAAAATATAATACAACTAATACCTCAAAATAAATAAGTAACCTAAAATACTGCGTTTTTAATTGAGGGATAAAAATAGGCAAATAGGCAAACATCCGCAGCTTATTAATGACTGATTGGCTGTATACCAATCAGGGGCAAATACATGTGTTATCCTGATATGAAATTTTCCACCACACATTCATTGGCAAAAAGTGTTTATTTTCTTCTCCGTTAGATGCTCTAGAAGTTTGTATCATTTATTCTGAGACACTTTGTACACGTCTTTAATCATTAGAGCCTGGGAGTTTGGTAAAATGCCTTTTTATTATTATTAAATATTTCTTTTAACAATAGATATCACGTAATTGTGTTTCTGTGGTTACTTTTTATTATGTGTTTCTGGGGTAGATTTTTATTTTGGCTTTTTTGCCCATTTTAGCTTCTGATGCCTATTTCAGTATTTTGCCTTATTTTTACCTATTTCTTCCTTTTTGTCATTATTTCTCTTTTTTCACTTTTAGCGCCGATACTGATAAAGCTAGAAACATACCCGCACACCAGACAACACGAAGAAATTATGGAATGTTGCCTTTTCCTGCAAGCCGATGCTCCAGGACCACATGTTTAAAAAATCGAAGTAAACGAAGATGATATCTGGCAAGATTTTTGATTTCTTCCATTGATACCGACAAGATTGCTCACGAATAAACCCATTATATTTTTGAGTCTGGATTCCGATCCTTTTTCGGGACAGACCTCTCTGTACATCACATACAATGTGACCATTCTCAGCACTGGCGAAGGAGTTACAGAGTGATGTTAGAAGGGATATTTAGTAATAAGTTCTGGATCAATAAAGGGGTTAGACAGAGTTACCCATTGACTCCTCTTCTTTTCAACTTATATATGGTAGGTTTAGAAGAGAAGATAAGGAAGAGCCAGGTTGGTAGGTTATTAATCGGTAAATTAAAAATTTAGTCTTTATCTTATGTTGATGATGTGGTATTATTGGCTGATAATCTCAAGGACTGAAATCAGATGATGGTGAGATTAGAACACACTTTAGAGAATAGAGAAATTGAATTCAATACCGATCCGGTTTTTTTTTTAATACATTTATTAATGAATGGATATACATAGGTCAGTATTATATATACTACATCATATGTATTTTTCCGACTTATATTTAACTTAAAATTTTATCTAACTACACATGAATAGGAAACTCACAGAGCACCTAAGGGATTAATTCAGATCTGAAAAAGTGCTGAGGAATGAATCTAATGGGTATCTATTTTTTATTCTGGTTGGGAGCTGGTAGGTGGTGGCTACGTCGTAATGGGTTGCTTGGGTTACGGAGTTTATTTTGGAGAAGAAATTGTTTGATAGGAGCGCAATATGGTGAACTATAGGGAGTAGATTCAATTCTTTGTGCAGTTTGAGAGTTTGAGATAAACCAGGGTGCATGAGTGGCAAGTCTGAGGAAGTGGTTTTGGATGACCTGTAGTTTTTTGATGTTGGTTTTAGAGGCATTGATCCAGATGGGACATGCATAAAGCATTAGAGGTCGGATTATTGATTTATAGAGGGTGATGGCGTTTTTTAATGATAGCTTACTATTGCGATGTAAAGTGGCTTCAGTTGAATTAGTTTAGTTTTGGCTTGCTGTGCTTTTGCTGTTATATGATTTTTCCAATTGAGTCTGGTGTCAAGATTCAGCCATAGGTATTTGACTGATTGATTGTGTGGAGTCCATGGAATTGGGTGATTGTTTATTTGGAGTGGAGTTGGTGTTGAAAATGTTCTTAATGAGAATATTTTGGCGGATGATTTTGTAGGATTGAGTTTGATTTTCCACTTGACTGACCAGTCATCAATTTTATTTAGATGTTTTTGAATTTCTTTGCAGATTAAATCATTTGAACAGTTGGACATGAAAATGGCGGTGTCGTCGGCGAATTGGGCGATGTGGGTATGTGATGTTATGGGAATGTCGGCCGTGTATATATTGAAAAGAGTGGGGGACAGTGGTGAACCTTGAGGCAATCCAGCTGTAATTCTGCGGGGGTTGGATGTGTGTTTGTCAACTGTGACTGAAAATGTTCTATCTTGGAGGAAGCTATTAATGATATTGATTAAATAGTTGGGAGTACCTATTTCTTTAAGTTTGAATGTTAAGCCGGGATGCCATACTTTGTCAAAAGCTTTCGAAATGTCTAAAAAGATAACTATTGTATGAAGTTCTTTTTGAAATGCAGTGTGTATGTGCTCCGTGATCCTTAATAGTTGATGAGATGTTGAAACTTTATTAGTGAAGCCAAACTGGTGCATTGGAATGGTTTGAGTTTTGTTCAGATGGGAATTTAGTCTTTTGAGAATTAATTTTTCTAGGATTTTTGACATAGTGGGAAGGAGGCTTATGGGTCTGTAGTTATCAGTGCTGGAGAGATTCTTAAATGGCTTGGGGATGGGTATTACATTTGAATTTTTCCAAATAAGGGGAAAATAGCCAGTTCTAATTATTGAATTGTAAATATTCGTAATATATGCAACTGTAGAATTTGGTAAGTTTTTAAAAATTGTGTTACTTATTTTGTCGTGTCCTGGGGCTTTTTTTAATGGCAAATTCTTAATTAGGTTGATGACTTCATTTGGGGAAATGTAGTTGATCTTGTGTGGTACATTATAGTTGGGTGCTGCTGCTATTTCGAGAATGTTTGAATGCAAGGGGTGGGGTGGGGTGGTATTCGGAGTGAATGATTTGGCGAAGTGATCGGATAATGCTTCAACCTTCTCATAAGAAGCGAATTTCTTGCCCGTTGGAATTGTTAGTGGGGGTATTATGACTTTCTTTTTTAAGATATTTTTCGTGAATTGCCACAACGTGTTGTTATTCGTGCTTAGAGATTGGATTAAATCATTGTAAGCTGTTTGTTTATGTTCCCTTAATGATTTTTTTTACTATGTTGGTCAGTAAATTTAGCTCTTTCTTAAGTTGTGGGTTTCTTGTGATGCACCAAAGTCTTCTTGTTTTGTTTCTAGTGTTAATTATTGTGAGTATGTTTTTTGAAAGTTTTTTATTGAGATGCTTGATGGTGTGGGAATGAGTATTATTATTAAGAGTGTTGATTGTATCAACTATTATATTGTTCAAGAGGGCTATAGCTTGTTCTATTTCTACGGGAGTTTTTAATATTTTAAATTGGGGTGTTTGTTTTTGAATTATACTTTTAAATTTTTTCCAATGGATATTTTGTGTGTTGAGTGAGAGAGTTGGTGTGTGTGGGGGAGTGATTTGTTGAGTTGAGATGATGGTTGGCAGATGGTCTGAGTCTAGTTCAAAAAAGGGAGCTGAGTGAAAATGGTTTGCATGTTGGAAATTGCGATGTCTAATATATCTGGGTGTTTGTTATGATCTATGGGTTAGTGAGTGGGTTATGCTGGTATAATTAGCTGAAGTTTGAGGTCTGTAATTATTTTACTGAGTTGGTTGCTTGCAGTATTGGTATTCCTGCATCCCCAATGGGCATTTTTGGCATTTAGATCTCCAATCAGCAGAGTGGGAGAATTCATCTGGAACAGCAAAGAAATATTAGTATCGGGAATTTTTGTTTTCGGAGGTTTGTAAGCAGCTATTAATGTTAGTAATCTGTTATTTAAAGGGAATTTAATTGCTATAGTTTCAAGACCTGGGGTATGTGGAAGATTGGTTTCGATATATGGTATAGCTTTTTCTATTAGAATTAATACCCCACCTCCGTTTGCATTTAATCTGTCAGTTCTGACAACATTATAGCCTCCTATATTAAATGAGTTGTCTGGGTGTAGATGTGTTTCAGTTATGCATGCTATATTGATTTGTTCATCCTTTAAAAAGTAGGTTAGTTCTAATTTTTTATTGTTGATGCCGTTGGCATTCCAGTTGAGTAGATTTATATTATCTTTATGGTAATGTTGCATTATTGTAGTTAAAATAAGCTGAGAGAGATGCCTGTAAATTGCTGACTATTGTTGGGATGATATTATTAATGATATTAACTAAGAAGTATGTAATTGAGTTAATAATGGAATGTATGAAAGAGTTATTATTGGAATTATTCATGAAAGGAGGTGGTGTGGAACGGTGATTGTTGGGTTGGTTGTTTTTGATTTGTATTTTGGGGAGGGTTTGGAGCAAAAGTGAAGTTTGGAATATTGTTAACATTGAGGAGATTAGGAAAGTTTTGTGAGGTGAGCCTTGGGGGAGGATGTTTCTTGATTTAGTTTTATTATTGCCTGAATTTGGGTTATTTGAGGGGGAGTCTATTAGCTTTTTATAATATGGGCGTTCTATAGATCTTAGGTCAGCTCTGTGCGATCCATTGCAATGTCTACAGGTCGGAGGTAGGTCTTTCTGAGGGCAATTAACAGAGTAGTGATCCTTTGAACAGAAAATACACGCTATTGAATTGTTACAATTATTCTTCGTGTGTCCAAAGTCCAGGCAACGCATACACTGTATTGGTCCTTTTGGTCTTCTTCTTCTCTCTGGTTTGACACTAATGTACAGATCTGATTAATTTGTAGCACTTGTTCAATACTTTGACTACCATTAAATTCTGCGGCAATTACTGGGATGGGCACGTTGTTTTTATAAAGTCTAGTTACACTTATGATGGACGGGTAATTGTGTTGTAGGTCTTCGATTATTTCCTGTACTGTGATTGTCGGGTGAATATTTTTGAAGACGACAGAAAATTTTTTATTGGCCGGATCTTTGTAAGTGTGGAACTGTCTCTTGGTTTCAATGAAATATTTGATGGCTTTTCTAAAGTCTACTATTAATTTGAACATGAGTTTGATTCTGTTGCCATTATAATCTGTTGTGAATTGGTTTGTGAGTTTGTTTTTGATCTCTTTGTTGAATTCCGAGATATTATGGATATTATTAACAAAGATGGGAGGAATTCTTAGATTTTCGTCTTCTTGAGGCGAAGTGACATTGGCAAACTCAAATCTTTTGTCTTGGTCTGATAGGTTTCCTAGCGGAGCAAATCTGTTTCCAACTGGTATATTATATTGCGTTGATTCTGTAGTGGACGGTTTCTTATTTGGAGGGAGGTCTATTTCGCCTGAGTTATGACATCTTTTAGCACTGTTAATATTTAGTAACGACTCACTGTTATTGTCGGAAATGTCTCCTTGGCCGCTGCGTCATTTGCTGAGCTGCAATTACCAACCTGGAGATTTCCGGCCCCGATGAGGTGATGCGAGCTGCAATCGGTACCTTGAACATTTACGAACTGCCCGTTCTGCGTATTTAAGGCAAACTGTAGATTTTGGCAGTTAGAGTGGGCACCGAACACTTGCTGTTGTTGCTGTGGTTGAATCTCAGGGCTGCTGGCACTGTCCATGGCACTCTCGCTGCCGTAGAGAGTTTCCATGGCTCCTGCAATGCTGTGACCTAGGTCACAGCTGGCTGAATAGGGCTCACCGTTAATTGTAGCTGATAAGCTACTGCTGGTTTATGGCGCACTGTATAATCGCTGTTTGTACTTCACTTCACTACACGAGTATTTCAC
Organism: Acheta domesticus; assembly: GCA_031308135.1. Classification (NCBI taxonomy): domain Eukaryota; kingdom Metazoa; phylum Arthropoda; class Insecta; order Orthoptera; family Gryllidae; genus Acheta; species Acheta domesticus. The sequence continues at coordinate 140,526,438 of JAHLJT010009436.1, forward strand.
TGTTACACGCTTATGAAGTTCACTACGTAACTGCACTGACTAGGCCGGAGCGAGCGATGTTGTCGCCACGGCGGTTCGGCGCTGAATGCATACCGATCCGGAGGCCGAGATCACACCTCGTTACATGGTAAGATGGGAGACAGAGAGGCAAAACGTGAGAACAGAGATGGGCAAAATGGCATGTAAGTTAAAGAAAAGTTTTAGGAGAGGGATGGAAATGAGTTATTAAAGCAAGTTTGTGGGAAATAGATAAAAACATAGAGACAAATCTGTGTGGGGAAGGGAAAGGGAAAAGTTTTTTGGAATAATGAAGGTTTACTCGTTAGAGGAAGTGACAAGGTTAAGAGGAATAGGGATTGTCTTTAGTAAATAATTGATGCAAAGAAATAAACATCAGTTATTGCAAGAAGATTACGAAAATATAAGGAATTCAAATTTTAATAAATATTGTAAAATTATTCTGATGATGATATTCCCAGCTATTTAAAAGGTAAAGGTAAGGAAATTGACAGACGTAGAATTGCAAAATGTAGGTTAGTTAATTAATTGAGAACGAGTATATATTGGCTGAGTAGTGAGGGGAAAAATGAAGGATTTGTGAGATGGATAAGGAAGATTGGGAACATTTTAGATAGGTGTCTAGTTTTTGAGGAAGGAAGAATGTGGGTAAGATGGAATATTCAGAATATTGTGAGGTGGTTATTAGAGGAGAAAAGTAAAAGGATCAGTATGTTTGATAAATACAGAAAAGGGCTTAGTATGTAACGAAATCTATAATGGCGGGTTCCCTGATTTTAATCAATGATTCAAAAGGGAGTCAATAATCTTAATTCGTAGAAAAAGCGTCGAGAATGAAACGAATTCGCAGTCATCATTCTGAATAGTCATGCGCAATGAAGATTACAAAGAAAATATTATTTTCATGCAAGTAGTGATGTAAATTTTCGAGTTATAATAAAACTTTGTATAAATTAATTTTTTACATTAATTCCTTTTAAATTGTAATTTTTAATTGTTTACATGACTTTGTGCATGCCTATTTTAGCCGGAATAAAAGCCTTTTTGCGTGCCTATTTTAGTAAACATAAATGCCTTATTGTCCGCCTATTTTAAGTAAAATGAATGCCTGAACTTGGGGATTGTACTGACCTCTAATAAAGCGGGAATGTCCAGAATAGTCGATCCTCCAAAAGTATAATTGTGCCCCAAAAGATCTAATTGTGCAAATTAATGCACGCAGTTAGGTTTCGGGTGAGAAACTGACTAGCGTCCTTGGCCTTTTTGGACTTTAGGCACACCGTTTTGGAGTTCCCGATCGATGTGTCAGGAAACAAGGATGTGTTGCGGATTCGATTTGCCTCTACTTGATTTTTACGATTTTTTCAACAAATCCTTAATATTTATGCATTGAAAGTGCAACTCCATCGCCATCTCAACATAATTCTCTTTTTAACATCTTATTTGTTAAGAATGGTTTGGTGTGAGGTTCGTAAACGGGATAAATACTACAGATAAAACATTTAGTATGATTCTTATGTTGACTATGTAATTTGGAAAAGATACATTTTTTTCAAAGATTAATTACTTTTAGTTAAGGGTGTCATGTAACAAGGTAGAAAAACTATGCACAGATAAATCCATGTAAAATATTGTATGCTACGCTTTAAGATATTTTTTTTATCAAATATTGCGTTCTTAAATACACTAGTTCTCTCTCTAATAGTACTTATTTTATCTAGTGAAATTTTCTTTGAAAGTGTGTTTCAAAGCAAGTAGTTTTATTCAATCTTAGGGAAAGTCATATTAAAAAGCGAATATTCTGACAGTTTAGGCTTTGCTGACAGCTTTTCAAATATTGCAGATTGTCCGTGATCGGTGTTAAGAGTACTCACGGTAGCATGTCCACATGCATCCTCAGATTAGATATCGCAAAAAACGAGGGAAAAATCGGGAACCACGAACGTTTATGATTGACGTTTCCATGACAACCACAAAGTAAACAAACATCAATCAACTTCCAATAATAAACAACTTGCTTGAAGCAAAACTTTTGAAGGAAGAGATTTTCTCAAGTTCCCAGGTGTAGACGATTTTTGCAGTTTTTGAGTGACATTCTAAAAATTCACGAAAATTTCCGAATGTAGTGTGCGCCAAAAATGTTTTATTATTTTATAGTTTCTTCCATCATACTTCAACAATAGAAAAAAATAATTTCCGCTAAAATATCTGTCAACAATGCATGTTACGAGCTCGTTTTTTTGGTTCCATGTCTTATTGCTCTTGTAGGTACTATGTTGTTTCTTACTGTATAATTTTACATATACGATCGTAAATACCCCTGTTTTTCGTATTCATGTTATTCATATTTTTTGTCATTGCTATGCAATTTAATTTTTTTCTTTTAAAATATTTTATAAATAATGATCAACAATAAGCACATTTAAAAAATTAAAGTATTCTTGGACACGGAAGAAACTTTTAGGAGAAAATTCTTCTTTTTTACGATGGCAATAGCAGGCAAAAGGAGATTTCTACCTTATTCAAAACACCTCTTTTAACTCCACGAAATGATATCTGAAGACTCGGATGAGAACCGCAGCTAAATGAACATTGCCAGCTCTGAGCCATCCAACTCCCCGTGGTGTGAATTTTTATTTGAATAAACTTTTTCAAAACGGCAGGAGCATTGAGCTAAAGTTCCGCCGGCTGGTGCGCGGAGGCGCTGGCGGCGAGCGCACGAGGGAGGAGCACGGGCAGCGGCGGCTGCTACGCGCTCTCGTTCCCGCGGGGCTTCGCATTGTCTCGAGCAGCTATCTGCCCCGGTCGGCTCTTAATCCTGATGCGGCAGGATCTGCCTTTCTGACCGCGGGCGAAGTCTCAGAACTGAGGCGGAGGACCGCCCGCGGTGCGTTGCGCGCTCCGTCCCGCCCCTCCCGCCCCTCCCGCCCCGCCCGCCCCGCCCGCCACTACCTCACAGCCCTCACCCACCCCGCCCGGCCCGCCAGCCTCCCCTCCTCGCCCGTCTCCGCCCACCCCACCCGCCCCGCCCGCCCCCGCTCCTCCTCTTTCCTCCCCGCCCCACCCCGCTTCACCGTGCCTGTCCTATCCCCGCTAGCCCCGCCCCACCCCGCTCCGCCCCCTCCCCCCGCCCGGTCATCCGGCCGGCCTGGCGGAGGAACCCTCGGCCATTATTCCCACCACTCCAAATATTTAAAATGGGAATGATTTTTCATCTCTTTCAGGGGTGTTCAAACTTCAAAGCGATGAGCTGGGGCTGCTGAATTCATTATCCGAAGGGATGTCGGGGTAAAATGAGTCACATTTGTCTTCATGTTCTGTGAGAGGATAATCGCTATGTTGGGACTTGTATGTTTCCTGTGACCTATTAATTGTAATTTCCTTTGACAGAGCTTGCTTTGAATGGTGAACTCGACCGACTTACGTTAATGTATTTACACCTCTTCTGGTTTCTTCATTTTACATTCAAGTTCTTTTTTTCTCGGTAGCTGATCTCTTTTGTTTGCTTGTTGGTCTCATGCGGGATCCAAATTTTTTATCAAATCAAGTGACTTTTAACATATTTTGTTCTGAGATGTAGCTTCTTGCATACTTTTTACTGATGTCTATAGAAAGTTACATTTCACAGAATGTTATTGGCGGTTGAATATGCGAACATCACATTTATTATGGGGATAAAAATGCGGTAACATTTCAACAACTCTGTCACTAACTTCCAAGGTTTGGAAATAGGGTGATTGAGTTCCTAAATAATGTCATTTGCACCAAATAAATTCATTCTCCACCTTCAAGATTCCCAGGAAGCTGAACAGTGATTTCTCTAAAACGTATTTTATGAGCTATGAATACCCATGTATCGTGATCCCCTCTACTTTTCATTTATAGAACATTGTATTTTTAGACTACCGATGTACGCTATTTGCACAGTCTGCATGCAAGTACCGCCTTGGCGACAATGAATATTCATACCAGTGCATCCGGCTCCGGAAACACCTGCCGCCGGTGTCTGCGGTTCAACATTCCTTCTTCCTGCCATTTCCTCCGCATTCGCACGCACGTATGAACGTCACGTAATAGATGTGGGTATTTTCGGGCTTGCTCCTAATTTCCTTTGCAATGTGCTATTGAAGGAGTTAATTTAAACTACATGTTCTTACACAACGGAATCCACGGACTGTGTTACTTAATTTTAGGAGAAGGAGATAATGTTCTCTAACAATGTATGCAGTTATGAAAACGAAGCAAATTTTAAGTGAAGTGTAATAAACATTAAAGTATATTTCTTCCACAGAATGAGCCTGTTTCATGACATATGTTTCAAGAAATAATAAAATATCGTTTAAATGTAAACTAACATGTTTTTGAATTGGAGGTGGCATCAGTTTTCCTAGTCATGAGAACTAAAGAAAAGTTGTATGCGATAAAATCAGAATTCAGTGATGAATACTACACATCAACGAATATATCAAAACAAATTTTTCAGTTTCTTTCGAACATAAAGTGGCAAACGTAAGTGTATACATTATTTTATTTTAGAAAATTAAAACAAAAATTTAATTAGTAATTTATTCAAATTTATTTACGACAGAAAAAAGTATTTTAGAAAAAATAAAATATTATACGGGCTGATTTATTTTATAGCATACATTGCCGCTGTCTCAGAAGCTACTCTGGCCGGAAGGTTTGGGATTCGAGTCCTAGTGGCGGGTTTTTGCTACTAGCTAAACTATAGGTCGAATTCAGCTGCTGTCTGGAGGAGAATTCTAGCGGCCGGCCGCTCTGTTTGGTAATATGAGGTCTTTCCTTCCTCTTCCTTGTCACCTCCTCTCCCCTCACACACACATACAACCACCACACTACCACCCACGGGAAACCAGTCGGAGATCAGAGCTTGTCGCGTCTGGGAGGGGAGGAGGTGCCCAGCTGGGGGCGAGACCTACAGGAAAACGTCGTCACCTCGACCTTTTTTTAAAATTTTATTTCTTCTTGTTCGGCATTTCTGCCTTCCAAGGGTGTTTACATACGATTTCAATAACGTTTTAGGATGAACCATCCTCAGGTCTGTCAATACACTTGTGTGTATAAGTTTGTTAGATAAGAAAAAAATTAGTTTGTTAATCAATCATTGTGTGTGTGTGTGTATTGTGTGTGTGTGAGAGTGTAATAAAGAGAGAGAGAGAGAGAGAGCAAGAGATTATATTTTCAGATAGTTAGGGAGTCTTGAAAATGTCTTCAGTGTAGCGTGAGTGAGTTCTCTGTGATTGGCGGTAATTTTTACCTAGATGGTAAGTTGCTGTGTCTGGGGGTTCTGGTAGTAACTCATAGACGTTTTTTGAAATTTTGATAATATAGTCTTGAATAGATTCTTTTGTTAATTCTCTATGTAGTTGTTCGTTGTTGTACTTGTAAGCCACGGAGCCTTGGGTATTTTTCTGAGGACACTTATTTTGTATAACTTGGACTTTGTTAATGTGGCTGTGGGCTGCTTTTTAACGGGGCTCGCATAGGTTAGTGAGTGTCTAATTACTGATTTGTATATTATTTTACTGCATTCTGTTAAGTGAAGATTTATGATTTAATAGGGGACAGAGTTTTATAATTTGTGTTTGTGTTTTGTTTTCTGTGTTTGTGATATGTGCTTTCCAGGTTAATTTGGTGTCCATTGTGAGTCCAAGGAATGGTTTATTTGGCAGCCATGGTATGGGTTTGTTTCGGATGAGTAAAGGAGGAGGTAATTTAGATTACCTCGACCTGATTTTGAAAATGTTATTGAAAATAAATATGTTATTGATTAGAGATTTCTCCAATAATAATTCCCGATACCCCGTTATTCTAAAGTAAGGCAAAAAACGGGAAGGAATGCCATTCAATGGGTGCGCCATCCCTTTCCCATTATCATCTTTGTCAATGAGACACGCGATCCTTCTCTGTAAGCGTGGTTATCGTGAAAATGCGCTTTTTCACTTCATTCCTGAGATGCTCTGCTTTTTAACGGAAATAGCACATGGCATTTGTAAAACGAGTTTCTCTTTGATTATTATCCGATTGTTATTACTTTCTATTGGGGATTTCTTTCTTGAAAATTATGCAAATAACTGTCCTCCATTCTATTTATCTTTTTTCATATATGTGTGTTGATGAAACCATGGAAATTACAGCTAAAATTACTACTATTGCATATAAATTAGAGCCAAAAGAATTTTTTTTCCATGTGGACATCCATCTTGTGTTTCTGAGTATATATGCACTTCAAATATCAGTATTTTTTACTTTACGTGAATTAATATCAGAATTTATTTTCATTGTCCTGTTACACTAGTCGGCTACGAATACAAATTTCATTGAAATGTAATGTCAAACCATGTTTTGTTTAATTTAAGGCACTTTAATAGTTTTCTGTACTAATTCAAAAAAATGAGCATTTTCCACGTTTTTTTTTGCCGAGGCTGATAGATCGTGCCAAAAAAAAACTGAATATAATGTAAAAACCAATAATATCGCTCAAAAAAGTTTAACATATTTTCGGCGAAACAAACATTATTTTCACAAACCGGGTAATTGTTTCATGAGCAGGCTTCATATTAGATACTCGAACTGTCTATTAGTTATTTTATCATAACATGAACATCCCTATTTTTAAGACAGTTTTCATTACATTTCTTCTAGAAACACATAAGAAATATTAATTTCCTATTTTCATATTTTATTCCTGGGTTTCGACGAGGTTTGCCCGTCATCTTCTGGTACACATTTGTTGATTACATTTTTATACATGGTTGATCTTGAATTCCGTTAGGTCTAGACACATCGATACAGAAGATTAGTTTGAATTTGTAAAAATACTTCTTATAAATTCAGATTTGCCCAAAAAATGTATACAAATAATAATAATAATGATGATAATAATAATAATAATAATAATAATAATAATAAGAAGAAGAAGAAGAAGAAGAAGAAGAAGAAGAAAAGAGTACACACTACAGAAAGATTTATATTTTGTAAAGAAGGTCCACCTCATTTTTATTGATGAAATATATAAATTTTCTGATAAATATATAGATAAAGATTCGTCTGTGTTGAAGCTGTGATTTAATGGAGAGAAGAACCGTTGGTCGGAATATGTTCGAAAGGAGGGGGGTTGGCTCTGTATCTTTTATGATGTGAAAACGAGGGGAAGGAGAATGTGGCGACATTAAATTGGAAAAATCTATTTTAAATTACTTAAAAAATTTAAAGAAAGGTGTCATAGTTATTAGTAAAAATATTTTATTCTTTTGCTGAATTTAGAACTTCGCGAGTTTTGTTATATAATGTTTCCATTGTTAAACGTTTGTAGTAATTGCTCTCCTTGGCGAGAATTCTAGGATTTTGAAAGTCAATATTGTGGTTCATTTATATTCTATGTTTCGTCAGAGAATTTTGCCTTTTGATAGATTCATTAATATTATGTATTAATATTATGTATGTCTTCATTAATTCTGAACTATAACTTTCTCTTAAATTGTCCAACACATTGAAGGGGGCAGTTTAAACATTATAATAAGTAAACATAGTCGCATAAAGTACCCTAAAAGTTAAAATATTGGTTTCAAACTCTGAAGGCCTCGAGATCATATAAATCGTTCGGGGATGATCAATTTTGAAAAAATCGGCTGAACGGTTTAGGCGCTAGCGTTGACCACGGACGGACGGATGGACAGACAGACGCATAGATAGACGGATAGATGAACGTTCTATCTCTGTCCGTTCTCAGACGTTCCTCCGTCGACGAACGTTCGGACGGACGTTCGGATGGATTGACGTTAGGATTGACGGACGGTCTGACAGACGGATTTTGCAATAATTTTTTCGGTATCGACCCACAAAACGTGGATACTGACAACACAATCTGTTGAAGGGAGTAATTTACTAAATATAGGAACGAATAACCAGGGCCCGGCAATAAGAATTTTTCTTTAAAAAATTGCCATTTTCCAGGGCACAATTACAAAACTTTCTCTTCTTATGAAGTAATAGGGAGAAAGTAAAAAAAAACACGAAACTACGAACACGCCTTGTCTTTTTTTTTTGGAGGGTTGCACATGTTTTCTTATTGCATCGGTAGGGACTGCGATCTCCCCTTGCATGCAGTAAATTTTGCATGGTCCCAAAGTGGCCTGCACCCTCCCCGCTCTCGCTGGCTCTTGAACTCGCCGCGCGGCTCCCGCCGACTCCCCCGCCCTCTGCCTCCCCCTCACCACGCATTCGCTCGCGGTCCGATTCTGCACAGTGGGCCGAAACTGTGCGAAAGCGTGCAGGGTTTTGCTGAGGTTGTCAAGAAAGGAATACATTGATTTATCGATTGATTAGTGCTTCCGGACGCGTCAGCTGCTAAGGTCATTAGTCCCGCGAGTATAGTGCATTTTTATCGGGACGGTGAAATGCATGTTTTTATCAATGGTGAGATCCGGTGCCAACTTGCACGTCAGCTTGCGGGTATTCCCCAACCACGTATCTCCCACCAGCGGGGCACCGCCCAAGACGGGACAAGCTTCTGACTGGGCTCCCGAATTGTGTGGTAGTAGTCGACATGTAGTGCATGTAGGTGTGAGTAAGGCGTAAGGGTAGGGCAAAGAAAAGGAAGGAAAGATCGCGCGCGGTCCGTGGCCCGTTTCTTAGGGCAATGCTCGGGCATTACCACATTACAGCATTAGCGCACATTATAGCATTACCCTGGTGTTGATCGGAGAAATCTTGGGACACTATGGATTCGAACAGCAGGTAGCTAGAATTCTCCTTCATACAGAGGCTGATCTCGACCCTGGGGACCCTAAGACCTCCAGGTCAGAGGCACTGGAGTGACATCAGTTGATACCCTGAGCCATCTAAACCGGTGAAAAAGAGCTAGATAAAAGATCGAACACATTCGTGGTAAGTGCATCAATATAAATTTGTGACGTTTTCATTAGACTGTTTGAAGTTCATATTTAATTTCTGGGTTAATCTTTACGAAAAAGTTGCCCAAACGACAGATAGTATTTTGTGTATTTTACATGCATATACACTTATTGTACAACTGATGCCATCGTTTTGACGTAACCTTTACGTAGCTTCACATATAATATTTTCCTTAGTAGTATAAAAGTGAATCGTCGGGAATACGAAATTAAAGTCTTGAATTTTGAAATGAGTATGCCAAGGACACCTTTGCCCAATTTGCCTACATTTTTGTACGTATTAAAAAATAAAATTAGGAGTGACCTTCGAATCGTTTGCAGCGAGACATCGGTCATGCTCGTCCATATCGCCTCAGTGATTTGTTTACTTGATGTTGAACTCTAAGTTTTCTTTACTTACGTCAGGTGTCCCATAAAATTCTAATTGACCGTATGCACATCGCAAAGTAACTTTCCAATCAATAAACAAGGAAGAGAGATACTAGTATCCATGAATGAGTGCTGAAAATATAATTTGTCACCTATAGGCTTATAATCTTCATTTATCAACTTTCGTGATATGCAATGACTTCAATTACAATACGAGCAATTTTCACTTACAATGAAAGTTCGGCTTCTTAATGTTTTCGTTATGGTTACACACACTTTACACACAATATTACGCGATTTGAGGGAAAAGGTTTTACCCATGATGTCTTATGCTTCAGAAGTCGGAGTAATTGAAATTTGTCAAACGTGGTGAGCGATTGTCTTTTCGTTTTACTCTGACGGAGGCAGATCTTAGCGTTTCGTTGAAGTCGTATGGTAGCGTATATCTTCAGATAGTAGAAGTTATAAAACATTCCCTTTCGTCCAGATAAAAATCGCGGAAGGATGTACGGACGTGCGAATCCTTTCTGCGTCGCTCGGGGAGATGTCAGTTAAAATAACTCCTTTGACTTTTTTAACGCACATTTTTGGTTGCTTTTCGGAACAGTGTGAATCATACTGAATAATCAAACCACATTCGTTATATTGAGGAAGAAATACCTTGTTGTCCATAAAATTATGAACTATTCATACTTTTCTTTGAGATAAGTTATTGTAACCCTTTCAGATATTGTGATTTTCAACTTTCTGTGATTGTTCTGGGAAAATTACGGCGTTCTAGAAAATAAAGGAAAACAATGAGAAAATCTCCTGTGTATTTCAGAATTTTATGAATAACTTTATCAATCTTATTTAAATTTAACATTATTAATCAGTTAGAATTAATGAATGTTTTGAATAAATCACAGACACGTATAATAATTATGAGGTAATAAAATATGGAGAAATGTGAGTATACTTTTCTGTAAGAGAATAAATGATATAGAAATAAAAACTACATTTAATTTAAATGGTTATTTCAATCATCATCACGAGATTTCAGAAACCGCATCTTTTTTAAGAAACAACACTCGTACACGGAATCATTTGTTTGGTAGCGTCGATAGGTTCTGAAAGCAAATTGAATTGTTTTCGAAATTTGGCCAATAACCACGAAACGATGCATTCAACATAATTCGGCATATGAATATATTTTTATATCTTGTATACGTATACACTTGTATTGCACACTGAAACATCGTATTTAAAAGTTTATTGTGATGTGATGTTACTTGATACTTTCATTCTCTTTGAAGAACAAACAATGATAAAATGTTTTTTCATTAATGTTTTCACTAAATAGAAAGGAATTAAAACAGTATGCTATTTGACACGACTCTGTAATATTTAATTTCCTTATGTATCGTGTGTTGTTTATTATTAATACGATAATGTATTTTCTCCCGTAACAAAACGTCTCGAACTGAGTCTAGAGGATTTAACGTGTAAGTTGACCTGATTGACATAAGCGGACTGTATTTAGGACGGTATTTAGGAATTACTCACTCAGCTAGGTGGCACTTCTTTCCTGTAGGCTTCGAGAGGCAGTGGAGCGCAGGGGAAAGCGGTCACCCCTGAAAGGGCGCTGGAGTAGGCCCGGCGCGCGCGGGTGCGGGCGCGGGCGCGGGCGCGGGCAGCCAGGCGTCGGAGGCCCTTTGTACGCGTATCGCGAGACTTCCCCTGTAATAACCAGCGGACAAAACACTCAGCCCGTGTTAAGCCTTAATGGGAGCAATCTCAACCGCTGCGCCGGGCTCCTTAGGAGGGGAACGATTATGTAATTGCGCGACGGACGAGCTGGCTAACTCCTCGTTTGAGAGGTTTCGACGGTCGCAACTTTTTGCGCGGCTAATGAATTTCCGCCTGCCGTCCTTTCAGTGCTCTCGCCCCGACGCCTTTCTTCGGCCTCTGAAGGCGCAGCTTCGAAGGTGAGGCGGTGGAAGTGCCAAGGATAAAAAAGGGCATTTTCCGGCTGGTTTATAAATCACAATGAAATTCAAATCGCGGTGAATAGCTGTTGAAGAAGAAATACGTAGTAGAAGGAAGCAGCCGGTCCGTGCCGGGGAAGATGTTTGCTCTCTTCTCCCCACCCAGGAACTCTCGTGCTTCGCGTAGTTGAACAATTGACGGTAATTTAAGAGCACCATAACAGAAGTAGTCTACAACAATCTACATATTACGGCTATTTATGTATTTGTCTAGAGCGGCCGTATTTTTGCCCTCGGTCATGATTAACTTTCCGTGCCGCGCGTTTATGATGCTTGAAGCTTGTGTTTAGCAGCGCTAACGAATGGGTGGCGGGCTCGCCAAAGGGCCTTGAGACGTTACCGTCGACAGAGGGACCCGCCCCCGAGGGCAAGAACGGCCCGCGCAAATTGCAGCCAGGTAATAACAAGAACGGCACTTGCTCATCAGGCGGCGTAAGCCACACAGGGCGCGGACACAATGGGGCTGCTCGACGGGGTCCGTCGGGCGGCGTCTTCGCAGCCGCCGCTGCCGCCCCCGCTGCCGTGGCCGACGGCCGTGGCTTAATTGCACCTCTAATCCCGGGCCGCGGCGGCGGCGCCTCTTTGAGCAGCTGCGGCCAGTGACGGCAAAGGCGGCGGCGATGACGACGGGGGCAATGGCGACAGAGGCTGGGGCGATGGCGGTGGCAGAGAGGCTGGTGGGAACGGTGGGGGCGGTGGGAGCGATGGGGACGGTGGGGGCGGTGGGGCGGTGACGGTCGTGGGAGTTGTGGCGGCGGTCGGGATGGTGGGTGGCGTGGGGGGGGCGGTGGGGGAGATGGGTAGCGGTGGGGGGGATTGGGGTGGTGGGAGCGATTAGGATGGTGGGGGCAGAGGGACGGAGAGAGTGGTAGCGGTTATGGGGGCGGTGGGGAGATGGGTGGCGGTGAAGGCGGAGGCGGCGGTGGTGGCGGCGGCGGTGGCGGCGGTGGCGACAGTTGCGGCGGAGGCAGCGGTTGTGACGGCGTCGGTGAGGGCGGCGGCGCCGGGGTTGGCATTGACGGTGGTGATGGTCGTGGCGGGATCAGCTACCTGCCGGCGCTTCGCCCGGACCCACTTTTACGACTCTTCTCCGAAAGGGGCGCGGCGGGAGGCGGGGGCGCCGGCCCGCACAATCGCGTCCCTGAGCTCGTCGGGCCCTTTTGCGAGGCAAAATGGCGAAGCTGGCGTTTCACCTGTGCTGGATTTCGTGTCGAGGAATAAGAATTAAACATAGGTATCACTTCTGTGAATGAAAACAACATAGAAATGATATTGTGAAGTCTTGAATTTACATCTGAAAAATAAGAACTCCTAATCTTGCAAAATATTTTGGATGATTTTGCAAAAATATATCTGCTTTTTAACCACGTAACTAATATAAAAATAATTTACTTCCTTCACACATTACACAGCCTTCAACTTTATGACAATAATATGAACCCAATAAGGTTCGAAACGTTGCCAGCAATTGTTTGTATGCAAATTTTTTACGCAAACATTGAAGTCTGTTGTAAGTATGTCATTCCTCATATTAATAATTTATTAATATGAAGATTAATAATAATATGAATATATATTATTTGATATTAATAATATGAATAATAATAATAATTTATTAATATGAAGGGTACGTACATTTTTTATGTAAGCTACAACATTCTATGAATTGCGTTGAAATGCATATTTTAAATAGTTTTACTTTAAATACTCTACAAACTTCCGTATGAACGAAGTCCAGTAGCTTGGGAAAAACACTTAAACATCAGGAATGTGACTTAAATCTTTTGCACTAATGAGGAAAATTATCCCAGATACTGAATAGTGTCGTCAAAAACTAAATGAGAGAGATGCAACAACTAAAGAACTGTGCATTAAAGGCCTGAAAAAGTTAAAAAAATATCACTGGTATGTATTTAACACTTTATCACTCATTTGTGTAGTTGACAACAATGTACGACAGTTAGTATCCCTTAGACTGGAATGCAAATGTTTTTTCTTGGTTTTAGACAATCCTATTATTATACGCTTTTGATTACGTTGGACGTCCGGGAGAAGATGGCTTGACGTAAGAAACATAAATAACGAAAAAGGTAGAGTCCATTAATGTTTTGCTTCACATCAGATGCAGAAATAGAAGCAAATAACGAGCAAAATCAACATCGTACCAAGTTAAATCATTGCATCTGAACAAGTGTATGCGAAATGCCTCTATTATAATGTTGTATTGCTCTTGATGTTCATCTCAAGTTTTGCTTCCTAATAATGTTAACATTTCTGTAATAGTCGTAAACCATACCTTGATGAACCGAGTGAAGAAGTAAGAAACGACAAAAAATATTCTTGCCAACTACTGAACACAAAGGATGAAATGATTAATATCCATTCGTTTAATTCGAATGTAGCATTGTAGTAAATACGATGGATTTACCTCAAAGATTAATACAAAGAAAGGAAATAAATTGCAATACGTATATTTGTTTTAATAATTCAGATATCATATAAATTTGTGAGTATACTCGTATGAGAAAAATTAGCCATCACTCAGAGACACGAAGATTATTTATTTTCAGTAATCGTTTTTGTCCAAGCATTTCCCCTGCGGGAAATCTAAGGTATCCAAAGTACAGTAAAACTTGCTCAATGCGGAACGTGTATAATGCGGAAATCTAATGTGAACTTAAATCGCGGTCCTGCCAATCACGAATTCCAGGGTATTACATTGCATAAAGCGGAATCTTGCGTACGGAAAAAAACACTCTGCCTTGAGGTTCCGCTTCAGCAAGTTTACTGTATTATGGTTTTCAGATCATATGGGCAGGAAGCTGGACTTTCTCCAAATGGTTTCTGTAATCATCAATCACTTTGTTCATTTTTTTTTTTTTTCGGGGACCCGTTGAGACGGAAGCTGCTCGTTTGGTGGCACATGCCTCAAAATAGAGCGCGCGCACACAGATGGAGAGCTGAAATATCAATTGGCTATTTGAGATAAATGGGTATGAATCAGCAATCATCTGGAAACTCCGGAGATTTTAACATCCCAAAAGTCTAGGGTAGAGATGTGATTTAATGTGTTCACAAAAAGGGCAAATGAATTTCAGTATTTGCAATGTAGTAGACTCTTGTAATGAAAATGGTATAAGTTGTTAATATTTTGAGTTATTGTGTGAAAATAGCTTGGAAAAAATGAAATTACATAAAAAGAACATGAAATATTTTCAAGAAGATTCGCACATTTTTTTCCCAGTATATTCGTAATACAATGAACGTGACATGAACATTCTTCCCATGGTGATATTACCATATCATAATTTCCCTTGACCTTTTGAGGAGAAAAGACAAGACATCAGACGAAAATACTTAGATGAAGAATACACTTTAAGTATAGGTAATTCGATTAAGGAAACATTGAGTTATGATACAATGTTTAGTTTCATTGCTTATATTTGGTATCAAAAGTAATTATGGATAATTAATTAAAGATATTAGTCCTGAAGTAAACCTCAATTCAGCAAATTAGATTTGGAGTTTTATATTAGTGGGAGATATAAGTAGTAAGTATCTCAGTAGCATAGCAGGCATGTTGAAGAGGGAGTGCGAACTTCCTCAAGACAATTTCAATACTGTCAGAGAACAATTATTAATTATAGTTTTATTAAACATCCCTTAATAACCAAACGTTATACTAATAGTCATATCTAATTATTGTACTGATCAACAACTTAAAATGTTATGATTGTTATATTATCAAGATGAATCAATGGTATACAAATCTTAAATGACAAGTGTCATGGCTGTCCATTTCACGAAGAGAATTGTTAATTGTTATACTTATACAGACTTTAATTGGTATATTTTATTAGTAATTAAACTACTTTACATATATGTATATAATTCCACTACAATACATATGAAATTCAGCTATTATGAAATTATTATTAACGTAAAGACTACTTTAACTTAAGTGGCGAATGTTAAGAAATAATTAATTATTAGTTCGACTACTGGGGAACTCGGAATATTGTCTACTAATGCATCCAAAAATTTTTAAGTGAATTAGACATTCATAATTGCTGCTAACTTCCTTTTCAATATTATATGCATATAACAGTTCTTTATTGTAATTTATTATAAAAAAAACTGTTCCTGAAGTTTATGAAAGTATACTAATGTCTACGTATACTACGTCGTGTCGCAAGCACGATGTATTGTTATTTTTATCACTTTTAACTTCTAACGGTAATTTATTAAATAATTCAAATTCTTAACAAACAATCTGTTTTTGTCCCGAAATTTTAATTTAAACCAAAGACTATATCTTGTGTTTCTGACTAAACTGAGAGCGGATTCCTGACTCGCATAATGCATGGGGGTTTTAACTATGTGAACGTGGCGTGGTTGACTTCTCTTACCATCACTACCTTGCATTCACTCAGAAAAGAGTGTGACATTCCTCAATCAAATGTTATTCTAACAGAACGTGATGCTTCTGTCACATTTGCCTCACTTCCAACTTTCAAAAGATGTATCTCTACAACACTCATCCGGCTGCGGTGGTTCAGGACATCAACCGATGCCATTGCGGTGCCTCTGACCAGAATGTCTTAGGATTCGAGTTTCCAATGGTGGCAGAATTTTCGAACAAGCTAGGTAACTGAGTTGAGTCCAGCCGCTGTCCAGGGAAATCTAGTGGTCGGCTACTCTGATCGGTAATTTTCTGTGATTTTTTTTCGAACACCAGGCGAACGCTGGAGAAGTATCCTAACAAACGGGCCAAGGACCGCGCGCCAACTTTCCTTTCTCTTCCCTGGTCCTATCCGCACCGCTTACTGAACACACACTTACACTTACTGTGACTACACACCACAAATGTCGGGAGACCAGTCGGAAGGTTAGAGCTTGTTCCGGCTGGGACGGTGCCCCGCTGAGGAGGATAACTGGAAGTGAAAAACACGCATCTCACCATCCAGCGGGGAAGAATACCGTCACCTGTCGTGGAAAAAGCGTGCACTACACTTACGCACGGACGTGTGCAGAGGGGGGCCCGCCATGAGATGCTAAAAATTTGGAGAGGCCCCCATGGCCTTTCATAATCAAACAGGCTATTTCCGAAAATATGTTTAAATCTCTGATAAACTTTGCAAATAGAACGTATTTATTTTAAACTTAGCAGGGAAGACAAACTTATGGACACGTTATTGTTTGATCGGTATATTGTTACAGTATCTTTGTTTGAGTTTGACTAAGTATAAGTAAGTTTGAGTAAGTAGTAAGCCTAAGGGTATACAATTAGAAAAACAATCTGCGTTTGAATTTTTATAAAAATCAAGCTTGTTCCCTTTAATATTTTACATGATGCCTCGCCGTTTTCAATTAAAATTATTTTTTTATGTTTATTTATGTCCTTTGATTTTTTCAAAAAATATTTCAGAAGTTCCCATAATTGCAAATAAAGAAGGCAAAAACACAAAGAACGTTCCAATCTACCTTTAAATGTTTCCAACATGATTTCAAACCGCCTAAAATGCGAAATAAAATAAATTGCCGTTTTTCTGCCAAACGATGACATAACGTTTTACGACATACCTTCGTCATGGCGAGAAAATAAAAAATTGCTAAATCGGAGACCTCCGAAAAATTACATTTTAAAAGTTTAAAAATATACTGAACGTGTTGGTCCCCTTTGGTTTTAGACTACTCACGCCTTCGCAATTACGGAATCAATTACCATAGCAGTTGACGTACCCAGAAACACACACAATAATCATTTAGTCAATTACAACATTCATTTCGATATGAAACCTTGCATGTAAAGAAGAGTAATATTGTCTCACAAAATATTTTTGGAAGACCTCCTAAACCTCCTCCTCCTCCACAAACACCCTCATTCTTGATCTTGCAGACTTCCGCCTCGGACAAATCGCTCTGTCCCGTGTTATACACTCGAAAATTGTCGGTAACTTTCCTGGAACTGCGAATATTTTTTTCGAAGCAATACCGTTTCCTTCTTGGTATTCGAGGAGAGGTATCCATTATTAGTGAGACACCGCATCGCCCCGAGGCACAGCAAGGAGACCCCTGCCCACAGAGTGCACGGCTGTTCCCAACGGCCTGCCGCCCGCAAAGGAACGGAACGGTGCAAGGGAGGAGAATGCTAACTTGACCAGATCCCTCCATTTCGTTGAAATCACAGTTTCTAAACTCTTTTTTTTATTTTAATGTGGAGTGACGTTATCTCATGGTTACCCCTTCGAAGTGCTTCTGCTATGACTTTGTAAATTCAATACTAACTTATTTACGTTTGACATTATATCAATCCTTCTCACAGAAATGAACTGAAAAATTCTTAATGTGGTTCAATAGAGAATTTCAGAAAGAGTGCAATTATTTGACGTTTTTCGCAACTACAAACGTCATTAATTAATTGTTAATAAGCAATTGAATTTAAACTGTTAATAAATTAACTATAAACGTGTTTTATATTATTTTTTGTACTTGTTAGCCTCGTACTAATGTTTCGTATTAAGTAAATTTGATGCTTCTCATCAGTAACTTCTCTTATACTTCTATCCAGAGCAGACTCTTTCTCAATCATTAAATTTTTCTTCCTTGAGCGCAAAGGGTAATATAATATCATTTTCATGCTTCCTAAAATATCACTCGCAAATACTTGGAAACTCTTCATATGATCAGGCATCCGAGGTACGTTCCTCAATGTTATAATCATATCGTTTTTCAACCTCAATTTCTAGTGAATCCTTTGAAAACTTTCTAGTTCAAGAAACGGCTAGAGCAGGATATGAAGTTTGAAATACGAATCACTAAACACCTAGTTCCCATATGTATATTGCGTCACCTGAAATGCAGAAACTCAAATAAATAACGATCAAAATCGACATTATACTGAGTTATATCAAAGTTTGGTTTCCTAATAAGTAAAAATCTCTGTGACTATTTCTCTTATGAGTTATTAATTTCAATCCGGCGAATAATAATGTATAGATATGACCAATCACGGGCGCCTAAAATCGAAAAGTTCATATGTATACTTTTTGCCTTCGTCTTGCCGCAGATGACGTTCAACTGTTTTGGAAAATAAAGAAATATTCCTTCATGGACGGAAACTGTAGTAATAAGTACAGCGTCTAAAACATTACATTTGAACATTAACATGAACATTGACATTTGTTCATACTATTATTGATTTATTACTTTCTATGGTGAAAAATACTTTTATTCTTAAGAAATCTAAAAAAAAATCTTAGGCAGTCCCAGACTTTTCCTCGTCTCTACACGACTCGCAAAGTGATAGACACAACAACACTTTGGCAGAAGACACTTTGCCCAACACTTTGCCAGAAGACATTAAACGATTAAATTCAATAGAAAAGTTTAAGTCCCAAGTAAAATCTTTTCTGCTGCATAACTGTTTCTATACAATTCGAGACTATACCGAGCATCAAAAAGGAAAGTAGAATTAATTTTAACAATGATAGTTAATGTATTATTTATCATTTGGACTGTATAATTCTAAAGAACCTTACAAGTATTGTACCACAGTTTCTGGGTTGATGGCCCCCATCTCGATCAGGTTTTCGTCCAGTTTCCCTGATCCTTGAGCAAATGCTGAGATGGTCCCTTGTTTGCTTCTGGGACATAAATGTAACTTCATATTTGTGCACTTCTGAATTTCAGTGGGAAATATAGTATTCAAATTATCGTTTTTCATATTATCGCGGCAAAAAGTATTATTCTTTCATGAAGAACATGAGGATTCAGGGCAGGAATTTATAGCTAATTTAACTTTGAAAATATATTTTATTATATAGGAGCGAATATTTTGTCAACAAAACTCGAAAAATAAACTCTCTTTTCTGTATTCAAAATTCGACTAGATTTAGGTTTAGGATAGAGACCACAGAATTATGAAAACGTGCACAAAATTCACTTCTCCCCATAGCTCGTCATACGCAGTTTTTAACTGTTTTTGACGTAAATAAATAAATAAAAAAAAATAAATAAATAAGTTTGAAAACACTCGTGAAATACTTATGATAAGAGTTTTTGGCTCCCAAATTAACGATTCCCTGCTCTCACATTCGGTTTTTTCTTCTCATAAATCTTTGCGCGACCTGGAGCGCCGGGTCGCGGTTGTTCCGGCCCGCCCTCAGTTTCACCCGCACTTGATGCGACTGCGCGGTGGGCGAGTGTCCTACCAGGACATGAAAATTATGGCTTTTCCAGAAAAAAGAATTAAGTAATTATAGCCACTCATTCCCGCGACCCTCGCTTATACCGCGGTTCTGCCCCAAAACTGAGAATAATAGTTTTTTTACGGCTTCTCCGAATCTCTGCTTCTCGACAAAGCCTACGGCTGTCTTTTATGTTGTGGTGTGGGTTGGATTCTGTAATATGCATTTGTGGTGTGTGTGCGTGTGTGTGTTTGTGTGCGTTAGCGGACTCCTTTGTCAGAGTGCTATAACCTGGCCTGTAAAACAATGTTTATTTTAAATTCTGCTACTCCCTGGAAGCTCATACATGTAATAGAAAATGATTCACATTCGTACGAAAATTGTTTAATAAAACATTACAAATGTTTATTATCAGATTTTTCTTTTTGGAATGAGACTTCTCATATTAGGGATTTATGTTCGAGTACTTTCTTTCATACGTATTCTTGAAAACTGCAAAATTATTTTTGAAAGATTAGTAACGTGACTCTAGTAATAGAGATTAAATTATCTATTAAAAGCAAGGAATCATTACGCCGATAAAATATCTTTTTTTAAATGTGTTTTCCTAAATTAGACATTTCGACAGTGAGAAGTGAAATTAATGTTTAATGAGGATGTTTAATAAAAATGAAAAGATATGAAACAGTGGTTTCTAATTAATTATTAAAAAACCATATAGATTTATATATCTCAGTCGTTTGGTTTTTCAGTTCGATGACAATTTGCTTACCTGTGATCAGCAAAATTTGCCACCGGATCCGCTCTCCATACGGGAAAAGCGCGAAATCAGAAAGTTTATCTTTTATTCTGAATAGTCGCACTAATAACATGCTATGTTGCATAATAATAATCCCTTAATCAGTTTGAAAAACAGAACATTATTTATTAAAGTATTTGACTAATTTCGTTTCGAAAATTCCTATTTATCAATGTAACAATAACATTATTATTTGGGGTCATGACCTTTAAATTGAATTTGAACGATCCTTAGCAAATAAAATACTCCTGAGCTCTCTTGTTGGTCGTCTGGATGTCGCCCCGAAGAAACCAAACTGGGCTTCCACGTCGTTTTCCAATCTTCACAAGGCTGGGCTGGACCCGATGTCATCTACTTGATGCTTCTGCGTTCCTTCTAACATCTATGTGTAACTATCATCTGTAGCTACCCTGACATCTAGAGATACTTTTCCTAAAACTGCGCAACAGATGTGCGCCTACCCGCGAACTTACAAATCGAAGAAAAAAAAATCTGCTAGCTAAGTATTCGTTGCTAATCCTATTTTTAAATTAATTTGTTCCGCCATGGCCCTGCGGACATAATTTGCAGTGTCTATCTTGTTTAAATTCAATTAACGTCTTATTACAGTTCTTCAATTAAAGTTTATGATAAATGCCACGAACTAGATTATTTTTACCAAATAAAGTTTTTTCGTCGATACTTTATGTGAACAGTTGCACCGAATTGATTCAGTTAATTAATGTCACACGGCAATGTTCTGACAAAATATACGCAGTGTATTACAGCATAACGTAACTATCAAACGAACTCGAAGATATCTTCCGCGAACTTATCGGATGATGTGTTCACCTCGGAGTCTAGATCAAGAGAGAACTTCTTTCAAACCACGGCCTACGAAAGTGACGTCCCCAATTATTTTCTCCACCCTGCTTAAAATCAACAATCCCCTGGCAACGTTTATGCTCATGCACCGCGAGGCTCTGGCGTGTACCGTCGAATGTTTGACCCGCCATTTTGTATATCACAATTACATCGTAAAATTTTTATTTGAATAATAATTGGATTATCTAACTAATAATATTAGCAAGGAATAGGTCGTAACTCACAGAGCTCAACTGTCATCCAAGAGATCGCGCGGTAAACGCCAAACCAGAACATACATAATGACAACCCTAATTTACGAGAAACGTGCTTGATTAGTAAGTTTTTAAGTTTTATGTATAGAATAAATTCTGTGTTTAATAATCTCCGAATCGTTTACGAATTACAGCTGTCGCCCGCGAGTGCACAAGAAACACGCTAAATAAGTAAGCACACGAGAAGAGTACACAAGAGTACACTTTCTGATCATATGTTATGAACATCGTGCCTGAATAATAAGATTACATATATATGTAAATGTGTATGATTCGTTTAATTCAGGTTTAATTATTCAGGTTTAATTAGATTCTAAAAATATTGTTAACCTATAATATTTTATCTTCTCATCCTTCATGCCAATGTATCGTGAAAATTGTACAGCGTGCGTAAGTAAGTACGTGATTTGTGATAATTTGCACAGTTTGTTACAAAATCCCAACGTCAGAAACAGACAAAAATTCGGCATTCATAAAAATGAAACCATTTTATTTCATATGAATTTGTATAGTTTTAAGTGGAAATATTTCCCTATTTTAATATCATTGGGCTGTGTACTTTTCAATGCGTTTTGTGTTTGTTGTGTCTTCTTATACTAGGGGATTTTAGATAATATTGCATCTCAATTGATACCAATGCATGTTAATAGATCTAAGAACAGCACTTGTTAAAAATCCCGCATGTCGCTTACATATATCAAGTTAAAATTTGATAAATAAACAGATATGAGTATGCCCGCTCAGTCTATTTTTGAAACAAAGAGAACAGAAAGAATTAGTTTATGAGAGCAGAGTGACAGTAATTAAGAGGTAAATAAACGCCAAATTGTTTCTCAGTGTACTTACATACGGTATATTAATAATTGGAAGATTATACCAATTAGTTTACGGATTTTATACATTGCGGGTTAAGTACAGTATTTAATTTGCATTAGGATGCGATTAGTTTTATATATTGTTATAAAAATCACATTTTCACAAACATTGCTATCTTCATCAGGTGAATCGGCGTAAAACTTGACAATATGATTAGTTGCTCACCAATCTAAAATAGTCTATAAAATAAAATTCAAATGAAAATTAACACTAACCACATCTAAAAAATAAAACTAGGATAGAAACAAGAATAAAATTCTTCGACACAGTAGCTGTGCCAGTGTTAATGTATGGAGATGAAGCAAGAGTAACATCAAAAAAAGATAACTCTAAAATCCAGGCCGCTGAAATGAAATTTATTTCTTGGTTATAATATCCTAGATAAAAGAAAAGCACAGAGATAAGGAATAAACTGGGGGTCGAACCACTGCTGGAGAAATTAGAAAGAAATCGAAAAGATGGTATGAACATCTTATACGAATGCCCGACAGCAGACTACCAGCACTCGCAGTGGACTACAGATGCAGAGGAAGAAGAGATGTAGGAAGGCCCAGAAGGAAGTGGACACCGGAACAGGTTCTTGAACCTAACCCTGAAGTGCAGAAGAAGAAGAAGAAGACGAAGATTAACATGACATACAAATCA
Source organism: Acheta domesticus (assembly GCA_031308135.1). Lineage (NCBI taxonomy): Eukaryota > Metazoa > Arthropoda > Insecta > Orthoptera > Gryllidae > Acheta > Acheta domesticus. The sequence continues at coordinate 140,549,415 of JAHLJT010009436.1, forward strand.
ATATGTTGCATTTCACATCATATCTACAAAAAGGATGAAAGTTAGCTTATGAGATCAAATATAGGTAAATGAGTAAAACGAAGAGTAAGTTGTGCCCAAAACTTTTTTGTAATTAAATATTATTTGCTTTCAAAATTAATTAGTTGCTTAAAACGACAAAATATTTGTTAAATAGTAAAAGAAGGTAGGACGTTTAAGGAAAATTTCGTCATTTACTGAAAATATGTAGCAGCCAACATGATACGACGAACTTTGCATCAAGGAAGCCGATAAACATCCATTTCGAAGAAAAAGCAATATAAATCAAATTGATAAATCTATGTGTGAACGTAGCAGTAAACAACGCTGGGTATTGAATTGCCGAATAAAATGAATTGATCAATTAAACTTTTATTCTCAAAGTCTGGAGATATACCCAACACAGTCCATTGAATTAATGAGCAAACAAAGAGTACACAACTGCACGAGATAAAAAATTACTATTGATTCAAAAAAATACATTCAATATAACGCTATCCTGCGTTGAAATGTGAGAAAATGCTGGAAAAATAAGTAACGACAGACATCGCCCTTGCCACAATTAGTTATTTTCAAAGTTACAGCTTTGCGGGTGCGAAGGTCGCGGAATAGCAAGGAGAACGGCAGGAAGTAATATATCTTACTTTTCTAATAATTTGCAAAAATGAGGTTCCTAAACGGAACTTTCAGGATTACAGAATGCTTTGGAAATAGATGTGGTTCCGAGCGCACAAAATACTAGTATTTACTATCGTTAACTGCAGAAACCACAGAAGGAGAAAAGTGTAGAGTTCTCTCTGAAAGTTAATGTAGAAACGAAGTTACAGTG